>JARJCP010000172.1:0-162589 GCA_029281795.1 Mycena crocata
TCATGTGTGCACTGGTGCACACCTTATCACCGTTCCAGTTGCTTTCTACCACATTTCAGGTACATATCAACGAAATATCAACACTGTGAAATACTTTCTACAGCACGCGTCCAGGTAGTACAGAATATGGTATGCAAAATAAATACAATAAAGAGTTACGGTGAACTTAAAAAGGGGGGGATGCATGTTTCTATATCATGATATCATATTGCGGGGTGTGGGGGAGCGAACCGCAACGATTGGGGGTATGGTATGAGCAGAGAAGCGTGTGGGAAGAGACGTACGAGGCCCCTGTTGCGGATGAAATGCACATAAAACACCGAAATATGAATGGACCCAGTGGAACATGTCGGAAATTTATTTTTAGTCTTATAAGAGGATGACGTTGTAAGACTGTTGCAATACAATTATAAACAAACAACTGCTCTTACAAGCCCTTAGACCAACGCCGCGACCTTGCAAGCTCATGCAACTTCGAGGCGATACAGTTTCTCACCTCCCTCGTACTGAGGCTTCTCTCACTGACTCTCCTCTCCGGTATTGCGCCCAATTACGGCCAGGAACCCTCACAAATGGTGATTTCCGTGGTTTACAGTGATTGGCGTGGCCTAACACGGATATCGTCCTATAGTAGAATTTCCTCGGTTTTTGTAACACCCGCATCAGCAACTGGGAAGAGGAGAAGCCGCATATGTATCCCGCAGTGTGATTCCGCGCTTTGAATTGCGTGTGCGGCTGCAGGCGTCGCGCGGGATATTCTTTTCCTCATGCGGAGGAGCCACGCAATATATGGGTGGCTGTAAAAGGTGCGCCACAGCCTCTCTCTTTCATGTTTCTGCTCATCGAAATTGAGTAGCTTAGCCAGGTTACATGGCTTACCGCGCTCGTGGCTCTCTGATTACCCCATATCACAGCGGACCGTCTCAACATACGCCGCCGCACCCCACTCGCAGCGGAGTGTGCACCCAGCGCCCGCCACCTATCGACCAATTCTCTGTCCTTACCTCGGTGCACCGGGATCGGGCAGGCCACTCGTTCGCATGCCAGCTTCGCCGTACAGCGTCGCCGTAGAGCACCGCCTGTTCCCTCGGTCTCGTAGACCGAGGTATGCTCACGTAGGAGCATCCGCAGTCGCATCCGCATTAGTCGCAATCCCAGACAGTGAATGACATTGGGTCGAGTCTAACCCGCCCCCGTTAAATTAACAGTAAATGCGGCGGTGTGAATTTTGTCTTTGCATTCGGTTCAACTTCGTGATTGGTTCGATTCTTTCATTGAACAACTTTCCATACTCACAATTTGATGTCCCATACAGTTTGGACGATCTACATAATCACGACGGGTATCTCAACGATAGACGATGCACCCGATATCGGCGAGTTGAACCGGTGGCTCACTGTGGTGGGGTTGCATTCCTTAACGTGTTTGTTTAGGCAGGAAACACGGCGACTCTATTGTGAGCGTGTCTGTGCACAACGTCACGACGCTTGAGGTTCACTAACATCTGCCTCACTGGATTGGGGTTCAGGTTTGTCCGCAGTCACTTCCATCACGTCGGGATCCTCTGTGGTAACTCGATGGGCGCAATATTTTTGAATTCAACTCTGTCGTGGATCTGGCGACCGTAATATACGACGCGACGGGATCTACAGTGTCGCAGAGTAGCTAGGAGCTAGGGGCGCGTTCAGCATGCTGCTCGGCGGCGCGTATCTACTCGACAGTAAGACCAACGCGTTCACGACCGCGTCGTTGTCCCAGTCACATCACCCTCGGCTAGTCGCCTTCGGCATCCTCTGCATTCGCTGGAGTGGCTCCTCCGGGCAGCAGCGATCACGGGCGGCATATAGACGCCCTGGTGTTCGTTGGCCTCCCTTTTGGAGTGTGATTTTTACAATGGCGCCCCCGCCGATGTTCCTGGCTCAGAGCCGTGCAGCGAGAGCGCTGTGTACTCCTACAAGCCGCCGTTCTGCCCGTCGGACTGGGCTTGGAGCATTCACCACAAACATCGCAGCTCGTGGTTTCACCGGTCTCGGTTGTTACTCCAGTATCCTGAAGCTCCTCTTTCTTGAAACCAGTTCTGCATGGTCACTTTGAGTTTTCCTACTCGGCTGCACATTCGTATGCCAAGCACCCGCGGGATACACTCCCAACTTCGCGCCGAGCTTCATCCCCGCCAGCTCATCCCGAGTCGCTGTGCAGTACAGAGTAGTGCTGCCTTTGATTCTCCATGCCACCGTCCTTCTTAAGAGCGATGTGACATGGTACTCCAGGTCGTGTCGAGCAGGCGTCGCGGTGAGTGCACACACAATGTGTGCACCATCCGTCGATCGAGGTTCAAAGGTCTGAAGCAGGAGCCCAATCAGCAAAGACATGCAACAAACGGCGAATGTGCCGGCGCCCGTGGCTGGGTGTGCGGCATGCAGGACGTCGGTTGGAACGTTGTTGGAACTAATTGATGTTTGAAATGACCTTTGATGTCAAGTAATTAGACTGGCGGTGCTTTCAACTTACTCAGGTTCGTTGTACCTATCCAAAGTCTTGCATGCAGGTGAAATCAATGTTTTTAGAGCATATGCAAACTGAAAAGTAAGAGTCGTGGGTAGGTGCACTCGATTATACATCGTCTTTATACGGTCAGGTCTGGACTCCACTGATTCGGGCATTTTTTCCAACCCGCACAATTATTAATATTATTTTGCAGACATTCTTCAGATCTGGGTGCGACTCGGTGTTGGCTCAGTCAGCACCTCTGCTCCGCAATTGTCTGAAGCTCCCATGGAAAGTTGAGGCATAGAACTCTAAGAATTATTGAAGACCCTTGGCTGGCATATTTAGATGTACACTCTCAACACTGTCATTACCGATTTAGCGAGTCTTATCAACGATGCCCTGCAGAGCAAATACAGCACTGAAAATACCCCAATAAGTGCTGTATACTAGGAGGAAAACCCGAGGTGAGGGAGGGCGCAACAAAGCTGCGTTGCGGTCATGGAATTCTTCATTAATCAATCTGGTGCACATAAGGAACTCGCAAAATTGTTATATAAAGACCGCTTGGCATACTGGTTATGCTGTGTTATACCCAAAAAACTATCAAAGTTAAAGTCGCTGGTTCGACTCACCAAAAAGCCTCCCGTTTGACTGTAATAGTGCAACCAAAAACATAACAATTAGATTGAACATTAGATAACATCACAGAACGAGCCACTAAATGTGAAACAACTAATTTTTCGTTATAGAAAACCGGCGGCCTTGCAAGGTCTTATAAAGTAAAAGTCTTACAAGATCCCCAGATCTTACAAGAGGACTCTCCTCAGATAATGCCATTGGAAGCTCAAATCCTATTATGGCCTTACAAGGCCAAACAAGGCCTTACAGCAAAAAAAAGAAATTTCCGACACACTCAGGCACCATGCTCACCATACCATCCCTGTAGTCACCAATATCTGTACTTCTCATGGGGATATAGGTGTTGCAGTGGCAGCATTGGAAAACGGCCGCTGCTTCTCACTTCCCAAGGGACGCCTCTGCTGGCCTGACCTAGCTTGTAAAAGGATGCCGCGCCGAGCCATAGCTGTAATATATAGACTAAAGTAGATGGTGCTAGCCATAGGAATAATTGTAAAAAGGTATGGACTCAGCCTACTGGTTGGCTAGGGCCAACTACTGTCCCACAGGCTCATCAGGCCTCATTCGGATGCCTATCTCACGCACCTAGCCCTTTGTGCATATTTGGTGCATGATGGGAACCCATTTCCTTGATAAAAGTTGGAAAACATACAATAATAAAACTGGCTAGAAACCCATTTGGTCTGCACACCCCTTCTGCACACCCCTTCTCACGGTCTTGATCCTGCCATGTTCACACGCTGCTCAATCCGGAACGCCTCTGCAGCCGTGCCCTCCATTTCGGCATCCCAGGCTCGGCATCCCTTCCACAATATACCACGTGATCAGTTTAAATTCTTGAATCCCCGCACCGGGCGGGGGTTCAATAATATATGGGTATGCACATAATATATACATATAGATTATCAATGCTACCGCACTTATTACCTGGCAGCAGGACCTCCCGTTCAATTCAGGGTCTCTGCAGCAGATTGTTTATTGATGTTTATCTCTCAGACCCTCGCCCCGGCACTACTCGGCACCACGCTGTACCAAAAAAATCCTCCGTATTTCAGTAGATCAACGGTTCCACATCTATAATGAACCTCAGCGTTGAACTAAAATACAGCTGGGACAATCCAATAGCTCCAAAATAGCTCCTCTTACCTTTTATTTGTAGTTGTATCAGAACGAGGGCTCTGCTCGGCATTTCCATCGGCAGACCATTATTAATTCTGCGGGCTGCTTTGGCTGCCACAAACAATTAAAGTTCACTTAAATGTCCTGCCCAGTACTTTTCCTTACCCTCGCCCGGTTCATTCGAATACAAATCTTGCACATTGTTTGCACATGTGTCTTTCCCAAGCCCAAGCTCGGCTGGCAGTCCGCGTTTTCTTTTTTCTTTCAGTACAGACCTCATATCTCGCAAGGTTGTATGTAGATGTTTTCCCTTTAAAATGTGGTTGGACCGACATTGCTTCTTTTCTCTGCAGCCGAGGCACGAAAGTCATTCTCGTCAACCTCGAAGACTCACGTGATCAAGGAGACAAAATCTTCTAAGTCAGTAGGGGAGCAATCAAATACTTCCGCGTCTTAACACCCAAACATGCCGTCGTTTCAAGTCAGAAAAAAGGATAATATTTCGGAGGGCATAAAGAAATATAGAGATGAGACCGTGTCAAGTCGAAATACGTTAGAATCTACGATTAAATTTTTCAAAAAAGGCGGCCATTCCTTCGAGCATCCATCCCACATCTAACACGGCTGCCTCCCAGCGGTTGTGGAGGGTGGGTTGGTCCTGCACAGCACATCCCCAGAAATAAAGCCCCGCCACGAGACTCAAAGTCCCGTTCACGCCCCACTGAGTCAAATCGCCCCATTCCTTCCCATCACTACCATATCCGCCGACCACAGACCAAGTGCCATCCGTGTCCCGCTTCCTCCAGCTCGGCTGCAGTGAGTCCCACCACACCGCCCATTCCTTCTCGAAAGTTTCCACCTTCGTCACCTTCGTCTTTCCCGACCGTGCTGACCGCCCTCCACCTATCCAAGCGCTGACTTGGGTGGGGCGCCCGGGCTTCGGGAGGTTCGTCGGCCCGGCTTTGAATTTGGAAGCCGCCTCCACCCGCGTCCATGCAGCGACCAACGCGTTGAAGTGGTACCCCAGGTCTACCGCCGTCATTTGGGTGTGTGCATCACTAAACCACGCCGCAGCCTTTGGAGGGCAAGGTGGCACCGTGGACGCAGGGGGCGGACAGATGAGAGCCGGATTCACCGTCGTGGGAGGCGTTGGCTCGCGGTGCTGCTCCTCGGGTGTCGGCTCACGGTGGTGCGTGGGAGGCGTTGGCTCGCGGTGCTGCTCCTCGGGTGTCGGCTCACGGTGGTGCATGGGAGGCGTTGGCTCGCGGTGCTGTTCCTCGGGTGTCGGCTCGCGGTGCTGGAGCTGGACGCCGTCGACGTCCATCGGGACGATGGCGGGCTGGCGCTGCTGTGTCACAGGGGGTGTCAGAGGCTGCTGCTGGCTTCCTACAACGTCGACGTCCATCAGCACCTCCTTCTCGACAACGACGGGGGCGTCCAAGCCACGCGCTGATCTGCGCGGTACCACCGGCACCTGGACTGCGCTCCGTCTCGTTTTCGGTTTGGGTTTGGGTTTGACAGGGGGTGGACGGGGCGGTACGCCGTTCTCCTTCTCCTTCTCTGCTTTTTCTATGTCCGCCAGCCTGTCTCTCTCAGCCATGTCCTCGTTGATTTTCCTCAGCGATGCGGCGTTCCGTGCGATGTTTGCGTTGCGTAATTCGTCGTAGGTGCGTCCCTCCTCGTCGCGCCAAACATCTACCTTATCCGCTGGCGTCGCCTTCTTCCTCGTCAGCTTCCGCTTCTTCGACTTGGCTGGCTGATCGTCATCTGAGTCGCGCTCGTCGGATTCGTCGTCTGAGTCGCTTGATTCCTCGTCCGAGTCAGAGGACTCAACGTCAGCGTCGGGGTTATCGTCGCCGTTGGCGTCAGACTTGGGACTGATTGTATACGGCGCTGCAGAGAGATCCGCCGGTTTGGAAAGCGCCGCCTCGCTGCATTGCTCCTCAGCTGTAATAAATTAGTAATCTAGACAACATCCATACGACTTTGTCACGTACTGAATGCAGTCTTGAGGTATTCGACGAAAAAACTTAAAACATTCTCGTTGAAGCGCTTCTTGTCCCACTGAGGGAAGTGCTGCTTCGCCGCTGTGTTGTTTCGGCCGTACGAGACGCTGTGTCTTTTCAGCACTCGGCGATGGAAAGATGAGATCAACTTACTGGATGGTTTGCAGCTCTCCACCGTATTTTGGCATGGGCCCGCCCATCACAAGCAGGGCATGAAGGCCAGTGGCTTCTTGAAGACCTCTGAGAATGGGAGCCATAAATTCGGGGACTGCGTCAATGCATCTGCATAAATATGTCAGTCCCGTGCTCGACGAGTCGGGGAGGAACACTCACTTCTGACGGTCGGCGGCCGCATTAGAGGGAGGGTCGCACAACGCATCCACAAACTTCTTCTTCGCAGTGGCGGCGTCGTTTTTGGCACGATTTGCCAGTGCCACTTGTTCTTCTTTCGGCAACGCAGCGAAGACCTCCCGAGCGACTAAGGCTCTGAACCCTGCCTTCGGCTTCTTACTCGTGTCAACACCACCACCGCTTTCGATGCGCTCTTCGCGTCCTTCCTCCCAACGTTTCTCGCACTGCGCCGCACACTTTTCGTCCCAAGATTCTCGCATGAGCTGCTGATACGCTTGTCTCGCTTTTGGGGTGGCGTGAATACCGGAGAGTTTGGCGAGTAGAACACCGAAGGGGTCCTTAGTGAGGTCGAGCCCTGCCGAGTGACGGTGCTTGCACAGTCGACGGATTCTGTACTTGTACCATCGACGTATGCGCTGAAAGGAGAAGTCAGAAATTGAGGGTGACGAGTCACAAGATGTGACTTACCGTGTTTAGCTCCAAAACTCGAGTCCTTTTGGCGACCTCCTGGTCTGGTGGCAACTTCTCTGCAAGGACAACAGTCTTGGTCGCGTTGAACTCTCCAAGGATCGGCTCTTCGTGGTCGGCAAGCCTCCAGTCGACCCTCGCATGGAACTCGTTGCAAACCTGCTGCAAAAACCGGCGCTCCGCGAACCAGCCCTCGTCCAATGCTTTGCTGTACGCGTCGAGATGGCGCTCCAAAATGGTTTGCCGTGCTCCCTCCGCCCACAATCTCAAATTTCTTCGCTTGGCCTTGGGAATACGCGTGCGTGTGCGGCTATCTCTGGCCATGATGTAGTATATTTTCCTTTCCTATTGGGCCTGAGCTTTAACCTCGTCACGCACTATCGAAAAAAAAGCCTCACCGGAAGACTATGTTGCTCAAGGCGTACGTGGTGCTGGTCTGGTCCAGGTTTGTTTGTTTGTAACCTGCCTGTGCTGTTGATTTCATGTGGACGCGGACAACTCCGTGTCGCCCTCCCTTTCGTCCGGGATCACTGCGCGGAGTTCAAAAATGGCCCAGGTATAAAACACCTGCACCTTCTCCTTTTGGCCACCACCTCTTTCTTTCACTCCCCCACCATCTCGCACAAATGACCACCCTTCCCAACGTCGCTTCTGGGGCAGAGTCTGCCCCAGTAGCTTCGAACTCCACTCCCCATAGTACGTGCTGTTCCTTTCCACGTCCCATGTCTATCCAACTCACCTTCCTTCTTTCTAGCTCAGCAGCAAGCAGCCGCTTTCCAGCTGTTCGCTGCCGCGATGGCGTCGTTGACGCAAGGCGAGTCCTTTGTTTTACCTTTACATCTGAACTCAGTATTAACCCTCGCCCCAGCTCCCCCCGTGGCTGGCGGAGCCCCCGCCGCTGTCGCTGTTCCTGCGGCTGTCGACAACGCTCCCGCCGTTTCGGGCAATGCCGCCGTCGCCCAGCCCTTCGTGGGTGCCACCGCCGCCCCCCAGCCCGCACCTCAGCTCGTCACCGTCCCCTCCCCCACCGGATTTCAGACCACGGGCCCTTGGATCGCTGGTGCCCTGTATGTGGTCGTTCCCGGTGGCCCTCTTCTCCCGGTTGCTGAGCCCGAGTACACCGGCGACGACGCGCCTTTGTGGTATTGCATCACCAAGGGCATGTTTGTTGGCGTCACTCTCAGCCAAGGTCTTGCGAGCACTGCGACCACCGGTGTGCGCGCCAGCGCCATGAAGAGTTACAAGACCCAGATTGGCGCGCTGGACGCCTTCAACGAGATGTTGCGCTATGGCATGGTAGCTGTTCGCACTTAATTGGTGTGTTTTGCCCCTCATTCCCGACTAAGCTGACGAAAAAAAAAAAAAAAAAAACTCAGGCAGAGCCGCGTGTACCGCCATCATCTGTAGTTTGTCGTTGCGTAGATTTTTGAAATACAAATTCGACATTGTGGCATTGCGACATAGCAGCATTAAGTGGTTGTAACCTTAATAGTGCCGGTTCCAAAAGGAGCACGCTTCCGCATCAGATCTCGCCAGATCTTGCTTCTTTCCTGCATGTGGCAAGGTCGCCACCAACACTTTGCTGCATGTTTCTCTGACCTGCCCAGCCTTTCCACCGCAGACTGTGCGCACATCCTGAGACATCACGCCCGCCATAACCGGTGTTTCTTCTGAGCAATGGATGCTCAGCGCTCAACGGCGGTCGAACTCCGCACCACACAAGGATGCTTCATCTAATTCTCAATACGACCGCGCCGGTAAGTGTTCCCCCGGATCTTGTTAGATCCTGTTTCTGATATTTTCCACATGCACCAGTGATGGTTTTATCCACCAATCGCGTAGAATCGCAATCTCATTAATCGCATTAATCACATTCCGTCGGACGATTTCGGAGCGTCCAAAATCTTGCGCTCCTGCCATGACTCAAATCGACGACGGCAACGTCTCTGGAGATACTGCAGACGAGGAGTTCATAGCCCTCATAGCCAACCTTCAACTCAGTCTCGATGTTGCTGCCGAGGGCATCCAACCCGACCCTCCTCCTCCTCCACCTCCTCGCACTCCATCGCCCCCTCCTCCTCCACCCATCTCTGCGCTGGCGCGTCACACCTTCCCCGAAATACGGAGCCGCTCCTACACCCTAAATGATCGACCCACTATTTATCATTACCAAAATGAGACCACAGAAGGTCTCACTGACCGGTGGTGTGTATCGCGCCCAGCGTCAATCTTCCCAGCTCTAACATTTGCATAGGTCACTTGCCGCAGCGGCGACCCAGGGAGTCCCCCACGGGCAGGTCCACACCGTTCAAGTGGGTAGTCCTCGGAAACCTCGAACCACCAAGGCGGCCTATGTTATTTATTGTGGTACCTCAACGGGTGTACGCCGCACATGGTGAGTGTTCATGTCCTTTCATATCTGATGCTCATCTCCCCCGCTTTGTTTGTAGGAAAGAAGCTCAGCCACTCGTCACTCGCGTTCGCAACTGCATCTTCCGCGGATATGCCACTCTGGCGGAGGCCAACAATGCCTGGAACTATGCCGTCGGCCGCGGTTGGGTGCGCTTGGCTAATGCGCCGATGATCACCGGAATCAGCAACCTCCCTCGCCCAACTTCAATCTTAGACGGCGTCAATCCGCTCAGCGGCGCCGAAGGCTTCGACGGGACGTGGTACGTGGTGTATTGTGGAATCACACCCGGTGTGTACAGATCCCAGTTGAGTTTTTGTCTTGTCTTGCTGCCTGTTGTTCACCGCACTTCTCTGCAGTCTTGAATGCCAGCTCAACACCCTTGGTATACGGGGTGCCGTTCATGAATCCGTCGTCGGGCTTGCCAATGCGCTGGCCAAGTTTGAGGCCGCCGGGGGGAGGACATCGGCGGGCGGGAGGACAGAGGTGGACGCTGCGAATCCCCCACCGTACTCACAGTCACCCGATGTCTTCACGTAGATATTTGAGCCTGTCATTAACACACAATCCATTTGCTTTTCTTAGCGCTTGTCATTGGATACCGTAACGACAGTAGCATTGGCACGGAATCCATGTAAACTTTACAACAATATTGCAAAACTAATACATGTCTACATGTCGCTCAGAACGGGTTGTTCCAGAGCAAAGTTACTCTTGGCGACCCGCCACGCCTCCTCCAGCGAAGTTGTCGCCTGGATGCAGGCATACCATCCTGCTTCGTACTGCAAACCGGCCTCGTAGGCCTTTTCTACCTGCGCGCTGAATAAATGGGTGAGCTGAGTCGAAAAACTTTCAGGTGAAGGAAAAGAAAATACATCGTGTTGAAGACGGCATCCGTCGTGCCTTCGACTGCATAATAGATCTCTTCGACTTGCTTACGAGCCCCTCCCGGCTCTCTGATGAATGCCTCACTAAAGTTGGCCAGACGCGGGAGGAACCTGACAACATTGCGAAACGTCGTGGCCGTGTAGGTTGGGTGATCGCAGGGGTCTCCAGCGTCGTCTTCAGTGTCACAGTGCTGCCATTCCATGATACGGTCTCTGTGGCCGTCCAATATTCAGAAACAAGAAGTAGGCGGAGGACTGGCACCCACGCATCCCGACTAATTAGCCCCGAGTCGGTCATGAACCATAGTCCGAGTCCCTTGTCCTCGGCGGTGGCAGTATGCGCAGAACAGCCGACAAATTGTGCTGGACATTGAATTGTGGCGACTGACATGGTTTCGGAGAAAAGGCTTGGCGAACCTGGGGCGAACGGCAACATCAAGTCTGCCAACTCACCACAGATTTTATTAACAGGCGATAATTGGAACACGCCTCTACACGTTCTGGTTTCACATTCTGAAGCGTGCATTCTGTAGTAAGTTCACTTATACGTATTTCTGCTGATTATGCAGGGGCCGAGTATCGCCTAGAAATGCGAGCTTGACACAACGTGCAGGGAAACTTCTCACAGCGATATCATTCCAGGTTTTTTATACTATACCTTTCCTCTGGTCCTCACTTCAAATCTGAGTCGTAGGAAACCTCCGGAACTATTTCACGTACCCCATACTTCGAGCTGGCCTCCCAGCAACGATCCCATAATTTCCTCTGGGGATGAACGCCACGCGCAGAGGCGAACTTGCCACAGTAACGAGGCCTGGGGAACTTCTCACAGCGACATCAATCCCAATTTTCGATAGCATACCTTTCCTCTGGTCCTCACTCTAAATCCGAGTCATACGAAACCTCCGTGACTATCTTAAATACCCCGTACTCCAGGAAGACCATCGAGCAACAATCCCATGAATTCCTCTGGGGATGACCATCACGCGCATATGCGAACTTGCCACAGTAACGAGGCCTGGGCGAACTTGTCACAGCGACATCAATCCTAATCTTCGACACCATACCTTTCCTCCCGTCTTCATACTAAATCTGAGTCGTACAAACCCTCGGGCTCAAGCTCACACACCCCATATTACAAGATTGTCACCAGCATATCTTACATCAATTTAATATTATTTTATCGGTCTTTTTGCGCCAGCGAACTTGACACAGCAACTTCGTTCAACACCTATTCCAACTTCCCTATACAAACCTCACCCTCCTTCCGCGGTATATTATGTTCTCATAGTTTTTCTTGCTTCAAACGATGGTCGGTTACATTCATGCATTGCAACAGACTATGTTATCTCTTATTTTGTGGTCTAGATCCTCTTCCCTGTGCCAAAAAATGGGTTTCTTACATGCGAACTTGACACAACATCAGACATCAAAAGTAATTTCTTTTTGTATGCCTACACCTCACCGAAAATTACGGCAAAGCGGTCGACATGCTCCTTACCGCCTACGCATACGCCTCATCTGGTTTGGCAGCGCCTCTGTGCTTACTTCATTCACGGAAGTGTGAGCTTGCAACAATCGCGCGCGAACTTCGCACAAATTGAGGTGCTTTTGCGAACTTCTCATACAAAAACGCGAACTCCGCACAGAATATTGCTTGCTGAGAGGTGGGTCGGGCTCGGGCCGGGACCGGGTTGTTCTTTATTTACACTCTCTCCGCACTCTCAACACTCTCTCCTTCATGCCACCACCGCCGCTCACCTCCAAATACTATTCCGGGCCCACCGACTATGAGCTTCAGTGTGTCTTGTTTTATGGTCCCATCCACCCAGCCTGAACAATCCTTGCCAGAGAGCAGCGAAAAGAGAATCGCCGGCAGAAGGCACGCGTTCGCATGGCAATGTGTGTGACATCCATTTATATGTACCGCTCGAAGACTAAATTTCCTGGCGCTAGGAAGCGTGCTGAGCTGAAGCAGCGCTCTCCTGAAGAGCAGGCGCAGGCTGCGGCACGCGCCCGTGTTTACCAGGCCACTTATCGCCAGAAGTTCGTGTGAGCAATTCATCGCCGCAGCCCCTTTTGATTTTTTCGATGAATAGGAACCGGGACGACCTGAGGATGTGGGAGGCCCAGCGCCGAGTGGAGTACGTCTCATTTTTCCTGTTGCCTTTGTCATTTTTATTTATACACTGGCGATTGGCTCAGGGTCTACAAAAAGAAATTCGGGCCCGAAGCTTACCAGGCGTACGCTAAACAGAGACGCGACCGAAAACGATGGGCTCGCGAGAAGAAACAGGCTCAGGAACAGCGCGCTGCTGAGAAAGCTGAGAAACGCCTAGCCCAGGAAGCGCACGATGCCGAGAAAGCTGCGCGTGCGGCGGGTGGATCTTCGACTCGATGACGGCAGGCACTCGGGGCAATGCAGACAGTCGGGGGATCGCGGTTTTTAACCAGTCGTCCTTGTATTTAGTTTTTATTCTATTTATCGGTCCTTACATTGTCTGTTATGGGCGGGACGGCGGGCGGACTTGAATATTGGGGCACACGAGGGAAACCGGAGAAATCAGAGATTGCATCTGATGCGCCATGATTTGATCAGTGACACTTGTAGTGCGCGACCCAACATCTCTCTCTTTTGCCCGACCGTATTACAGACGACCGCTGTAACATGAACACTCAGAATTACCTCTCACTGCACCTTCTTCTGCTCCCCTCTGCCTCTGCCCGACGTCAGCCTCCGCACTACTTTTAAGCCCATCAAAGATCTGCCAGGCGATGCTCGCCAAGCAAGATCTTATCGTCACCGGGAGGTGAGGGTGCCGAGTGCCGCCGCCTCGCCCCACTGACTCATACACACCCAGCAAAGTCTAGCAAAGTCGGTCGCGGCCGAATTCTCAGTAATTTTGGCATCTCGAGTCAAGTCAGGATCAAAGATGTAGGCGGGGCCGACACAAGGTAAGCATTTCAATCGTGCTAGAATCAAAAGACGTAGATATCCCCCAGTTTGCTATACAACTTAGCGGCGGCCTTGCCACAGCTGGCGCGTTTTGCCTCCCAGGCGGCCTTTTCTGCCACAGTCGCCTTTTTGTCGAACTCTGTGTCCGACCGACCGCCCTTCTGGCACCAACGCATGACGCCCGCGTGGCAGTACTGGCGGAAAATATAACGCGTCTCGTGAGGGGCCACTGGCACAAACGAATAGCGCTTAGTGCCGGCAGGGAACAAAACCGTCATCCCCGGGCGCAACGCGATCGTTTTCTCGTCCTCCCAGAAAATGATCCCACCCCGCTTAACCCAATCCCACTCACCCGTTACTGTCAACGCTTCGAAGCCCTCGAACGTCGCCTCGGGGTTCTTGCGCGAGAGGTTGGGAACGTCGCAAAACGCGATCTCACAGGTGGTGAACACGGAGTCGGCGAAGGGAGGCGCAATACCGCGCAGTCTTTTGAGGTCCGCGATGAGATGTGAGATGCACCTGCTCGGCATACAGCATGGGCGCGATCTGCTGGAAGACATCTGCAGCATTGTGAGTATGTCTCATGCGGCGGACAATTGCAAACTCACGATTATGATAGGCCGACATCGCCTTGAAGGATTCACTGGCCATCATCCACGCGACCTCGCCATAGTTGGCGCGTTTCTGGATAAGACGGTGAGGCTTCGGTTTCTGCGATGCGCATTAGTGACTGACACAGTGCGATGCAGGCCCCCGACAGACTTACTGGTCCAAACTCGCCGTACCCGAGACCGAAACGTACCCGGGCCTCTTGGTGTCCCAGATTGGTAAAATACCCGTTGCGGTAAAGACGCGCCATGGCCTGCTCGGCGTTTCTCATGTGATGGATCCAGTCTGCTTCGCCTCTAGGCGGCCCGGCAATCGCTGCCATGATATAGCCGCGCTTGTCAATCATGGGCGTCAATGCCCTGCGAGTATGTGGTGAGCTATGTGCGAAATGTTGTCCGTCCAAAAAAACTTACTGGGGGTCGCAGATCTCAAGAACGTGTCCCATGGCCAGCAAAATCTCGTTGTTCCAGATGCCGATTTGAGCGTCGGCGGGAGGATCCTGTGGCGACTGCAGCGCGATGCGTCCCGAGCGGCGAGCTGGACCGATGAGGGCAAGCCTCAGCCGCGCCTTGGCGGCAGTGTCTTCTTTGGCGCGCCTGTCAGTGAACTCACGAGCGGCGGCCTCGCGAGCCGCCTCTCGAGCGGCAATCCTGTCGCGTCCGTTCCTGTCGTGTTTGGCGTAAGTCAGGAGGCGCGGCGGAGCTGTAGAGGATGTGGCGGCGGCGGGGGACCCTCCACGGCTGCTGGGCAGGGGGGTTAAGGGACTGCTGCAACGTTCGAGGGCGGTGGAGTCGTCCAAAAGCTCGTCGACTTCGCCAGTATCGACATTCACCTCGACAACGGCGGGGACACAGGACTCCACGGGCTTCGACTGAGAAGGTACAAAATCAGCAGCGATCCTCGGGCGTATACGGAAGGTAAGCTACATCACCACGATAAATGGCGTCGACTCTCTCTCGGTTGTTGTTGAGCTGAGCTTGATGCATCAGGGAATTCACGAATGCATAGGGATGAACGCTGTGGATAGCGGGCGCAAGGACGGGACTACGCCAGACGAAAGCGGTGGCTGAACGTCCGCGACGGGAAGGGGTCGAGTTGGCGAGCATTTTTTTTGGGAGGGCAAAAAGGTGGGGTGAACTTCTCATATAAAGTGTGAGGCTTAAGACTAATTTTCTTGGATACACCCAAGGGCGATGGCTGGCGCACGGGCTCGGGCTCATCACATGCCCTCAGCCTGTATCTGCGGGTACAATATTAATCCGAAATCGTGCTCGCTCATCCAGCAACCGCCTAGAACGATTGAGGGTTAGGGCAACTCCGCACAGCATGGTGATGTATGAGATTTGCGATTGCCGTGAAATAGTCCACATGCTAATCATTATCTGGCTCACTGCTCAGGTTTCTCACATGCACGACCCCTGCCCCCCAAAAAAATCCGGCGCTGCCGTTGAAACAGACGACGACGACACCTCAACGGACAGCGAAGAAATGCCCGGCCTTGAGTATCCCGACGCCGCCGACGACGTGCCAGACTTGCTCCCCTTCGACGATTGCGACCTCCGTAAGTGCCCAATGGAGGGGAATGAAGAGCTTCGCTAACAGTATCTCAGGTCAGAAAGCGGCGGACAGCCTGGCCGTTTTGCAAGCAGAGCTCATGAAGGACCCCACTCCGCCTGTTAAGTACACCGTGTTCATCATTGCCCTAGCGCCTGCCTAATTTTTTCGATTTCATTTTTTTTTTCTGCGCTAGGGTACTTGCTATCTATGGGGACGAGTACGATAGATTCATCAGGCTCGCCCGGCATGCGAGGCAGCTGCAGCATTCAGCTCGAGATGTTCGGCCACAGCAACGTCTGACGTATTGGGCCATAGACGTGTCCTTCAGGCTGCGAGCTAGACCCGTGTGCAATATCTGTGAAACACATGGGTGCAGTTGTGGCATGCCGGTCGTCGATCCGCAGAAAGGCGAGAGTTTCCGTTACATGTATGGCTGCAACCAGACCGACGGTGAGGCTATCGAGCGAAATTGGGCCCACCTGAATCTCCCCGCTCACACGGAGAATCAGATGAGGCCCGGCAGTCGGCGCGATGCCTTGAACGACTTTGTGTGAGTGCCTGGATTTCGTCGGTTTCTGTCACTGATTCCATGTGTTGTTCTCTAGGCGCGCCAAGCTTTAGTGAGGTGATTGGGTGGCTGAGGTCGGAGCTCTCCGTAGTCGTAGATACTGTGCGTACGTACACCGAATAAAATGCGCAAATGAAAATAAACCTGCCGCGTAATGTTTTGAGAACAGATCAGTAATGGCGAGTTAGCCTTTGTGGGTGACGAGTCCAGGTTAATAACTGTAGCGCAATCCCCCCCCCCCCATTTCTTAGAGTGAGTGTCTAGGAGGGCGGCGGAGAATTGACTTTCTGCGCCCAGGATTACGGCGGGTGAAGATCAATCTTTGAACTAAGCGAAAAACATTTCAATTTCCTAATTGGGTTCATCTGATTCTGTGAGAAGTTAACATGTGCTCTTCGGCGTCCATCTAATACCGCCTGCTGATACTCCATCAAGCCGTCCCGCCGACGTCTGCATTCTCTTTGCCTATACCGCGTCCCGAAGTGGTAGGTGTCAAAAGTGAGGGTAGATTCGAAAATCGGAATATATTGAGTGAAAAATCGCATGTTGTACGAAGTGGCTACACAAGTGTGGGTACGATTCCGAGAGACTGAGCCCACGATGTCACCGCAAGCGTGAGGTAAGTGATTGGCGAACGCTAGCTAAGGGTGGATGGTTCTTGGAGATACGAGATTGAGTGGTAAGCTGTGGTAAGCCAATGGTGAATTGCGGGTATTGCGGGCTTCGGTTGTCGGCTGTGCGGTTCTGCGGAAGGGTTTGGACCCGCATGTCCATCGTTACTTGCCAGAGACCATAAGTGTATCGTACGTTCTCGCCCACCTGCATGGATTTCTTCCCCAACCCTCCACCGTTCACAGTCAACCCTCCGTTCACAGTCTACCGGCGTGGAAATAAGTCGACGCCCATGCCATCCCCTAGCGCTAGACGCGGTCGCAATCACCCCCCACTTTTTGAGCCCAGTGCAGGTGAGCGAGCATTGTCCACCACAGTAACGATGTGACGATGTTGGTCCAGTTTTCCGTCCAAACACCATCAGAGGGCCCCCGTCCATCCTGCTTTCTGCCCCGCGGATGGCTGCGCGCCAGGCGCGCCAAAAGGAACTCGCAGCCTCGCGTGCCGCCGAAGACGCAGCGTACCGTGCGGCGAAACAGCGCGAGCGTGGCGTGGACCTCGCCAGACGTGCGCGCCGCGATGCGCAGCGGCCCGCGCCTATTCGTCCGACTCCGTATAGATCTCCTGGTGCAACTCGCGTGCGCCGTAAGAGCGAAAAAGACGGCGATCGTGAGGACCGGGACGAACCTCTCGAGCACAAGGATCTGTGGGTTGGCGGTGTCGCACCCTGCCAGCCACTGCCCGCCAAACCGCATCATCAGTGCAGCATCTGCTTGTTGACCAAGTCTCACCCCGTATCGTTCGTTTTTTTTGCTATTTCTGTGGGCGATTATCTGAGCGTTAGCATACAGGTACCTTTGCGGGCATAGTCACTGCTACGCTTGTATCAGGCTTTGGCTGGAGCGTGATTGGAGGTGCCCAGACTGTGGAACAATGATGCATCGCACGCCGTTCCGCCATTACGGCGAAGAGGCTTGGCTGGCGGCTGAGTATCCGGAATCGCAGGACGGGAGTGTAGTCGGATACAAGTGGGACGGGCTCAAGTTTCCTAAGTTTCGTCAAGTGATTGTGATCCCAGATAGCCCGTAGTCGCGTAGCTTAGTAGTCTTGACGAGACGAACACGCATTAACGTGCAGAACGCGAGAATAGAGACGGCGAAATGTGCCATCAGTCAATACCAAATGTGGAAATGTGATCAGTGGCTGTATGGTGTCTTGATTCTCGCTTCACCTTGTCTTTGCTGGCCTGGCGCCCGCTTGCGTGTCCTCCGTTTGGGGTAAGCTGCACCCTCCCCTACAGTCGTACATTCGGAAACTCAATCTTTCGGCCAAATCTGGTCAGGTTCCATGTAAATACTTTTTTAAAACCAACTTTTTCGGTGGGACTTGGGCTGGAATAGCCAACGGCACAACTCATACAAAATGTCTTTATGGCGACAATATTTGGGCGTGAAAATGTTCCCAGTAAGTGGTGCTATCCTCGTTTCACCTCAGCAAGCTCATTCGAATGGTTCGTCACAAAAAAGGCCTCGACGTGGACGTGGTATTTGGGGAAAGCTCTTCTGCCCACACGACAGTCACAGCGGATCGGGGTTTCTATTATTCAGCCGACGGGCAGCGACGACAAGAAGAACTGCTGAATGTCACTCACAAGAAACAGTGTTTGGACCCGAAGAACATCGGTGGCGACTCGTGGGCGCGGTGGATTCCGGTGCCGCATGCCGAACGGACAGACGACCTTGATTCAGAGTCGAACCCTTTGAATGCTGTCGACTCGGAGGGCGGGAGCCGAAAGCGTAAGGATTACGCGAGCTCAGTGAGTGCCACAAAAAGGCAACAAAAAAAGCTTAAGCTAACTCGTTGTTTTTCAGGACGATCCTGCCTCCCTGTGGCGGCCATTGAAAGGCCTGTTCTTGGATGAGGTGCTGCGGCACGATGGGCTGGGAGATGATCTGAACGATCCCCGCTGTGCCCACTGCGACACTCCGTACGTCGGTGGCGCAGCGTCTCGCATTTTCAAATGCGAAGACTGCGGTCAATACCTCCAGTGCAAGAAATGTTTACTGTCGCACCACGCCTGCACCCCGCTCCATGTCGTTAAGGTGCGCCTTCACCGTTCACCGCTCCCGCTCATCGCGCCCTTTACTCACAGTTTTACCAGGAGTGGAATGGGCACTTCTGGGAGCATATCACGCTCGCTGAGGTGGGACTCGTGTACCAGCTCGGGCACGGCGGCTTCCCTTGCGTGGTTCCAGGGGATAAGGTCTACAAGATGACCATAATCGAGGCCCCAGTCATCCATCAAATCAATATGCGCTACTGCAACTGCTCCAAGGCGGCGGATGCAGATTCTGTCGCGCAGCTGCTCCGGAACGCTTGGTATCCCGCCTCCATCGCAGTCCCTGGGACGTGCGCCACATTCAAAACGCTCGACACATTCCGACTTTACAACGTCGTCGGTAATATGAATGTAAACGACTTTATTCATGCGATGGAACGTGTCACCGACGCGACAGCGACAACAGGCATGTCATGGCTTCCGGTGCGTTGTTTCGGTGCTGCTTGATACTTGTATTCTGACGTGCAGATGCAGGATCGGTATAGACAGTTTCAGCGCATGGCCCGACAGTGGGCCTTCATTCTACGCGTCAAGCGAACAGGTGGTGCGCACAATCCGAATGGGGTCGCCGATATCAAAACCGGAGAGATTGCAGTAGTTTGCTGGGTGTGTCCCTACGACGACCGAAATTTACCGGCGGGTTGGCGCGATGTGGAACCAAGGTTCAGGTGGGTAGTGTCTCGCTACACACTTTACTATTATTATCGACTGTTCTTCAGATTCCTTTACATGCTCCTACTCGCGGTAGACGCGAACTTCAAATTGAAGAACCGGATGCGACCTAATGAAATCGACGACCCGTCTTTGGGCCCGGGCCTGGGATACTGGGTAGAGCCACGCCGGTACAGAAAGCACATCCGAAAGTACACCGCAGAAAAAGATGTAAGTGATGCGTGTTTGTTCTTGATATGCTCAGACTGACCTGCCAAACAGATCAGTACATGCATCGCTTTCGCCGCTCTCCTCCAAAAGGATACGCGCTTAACGACCGGGCTACGCGCCTCTGGCGTGGGCGGCTGCGTCTGTGCACGTCATGAATGTGTCAGGCCCACCGGTATTGGCGACCTTCAGAAGGGTGAGAGGTAAGCTCTTGCGGCGCCTCTTGGAATGGATCTTGTATCTAACGAGCTTGACCTACAGATACTCAAACATGGACTATATTGTGATGTCGGCTTTGATGGGCTTCTGCCTCATGATGCTCACAATATCCTACGATATTGGGTGTCAGTGGCAGAAGGGGTTGGCGGAGCGCAACGCAAAACTGCCGAAGAGGATGTGACTAGCGCTGGACAAGTTCACGTTCCAATGCGCGCTTCCCGTGTGGCACGCCGCTTCTCACAACGAGGAGTGTCAGACCACGAACAGTTTGAGCTTCAAACCTGGAGTGGGGAAAAGCGACGGCGAAGGGGTGGAGCGTGTATGGTCGGTCCTCAATCCGGCCTCGTATCACACGAAGGATGCTGGGCGAGGGCAGCGGGTGGATGTTTTGGAGGATAAGATCGACAGCCACAATCACGGGAAGAATTTCGGTCAAGGTACGCCGAGTTCTTCTCTATTGTTTGCGCGCCCTATGCTCATTCACCATCCAGGGGATGCCTTGCAGCGCAAGCTGATCGTTGCGCTTGCAGAGCGGGAACGTCAGATCTATGGCTTCCTGGAGGTGAGCGCGACAGTTGAGCGAAATCTCCAGGACAAGTGGGTCAAGATGGTCGAGGAATGGGAAGCAGATCCCTCGAAGACCAACCCGTATACGTTAGAGCACGCACGTACGTTTTGTGGAAAAACCTCGGACCGAGGGCGACTCTGATATGATGCGCAGATTGCCCCAGCGAGGCCACCGTTCGTCTCGAAGTGAAGAAGGATGAAGACGCTCAGCTGGCCGGCGCGCACACTCCGATGCAAGGCCGCAGCGCGACAGCATTTCTCGTCGCAGGAATGCAGATAGAAGAAGCTCAGTGCGTGTACCTGTCCTCCGCAGCGTATGTCTGACTAATGGCTCGCAGACGGCGCATCAGTCTAGAGGTCGCAGGTCCTGTGCTAGTCACCGCAGATCGTGAGGGCAAGCTGTACGACTGGCGTCGGGCCCTCCTGGTCAAAATCGGCAAGTTCCGCGAGCTCCAAAATGTGTACATGCCTGGTGCGGCCGCGGCCATTGCGGCCGCCGAGGGAGACCGGGATTCGGACGCCGTCCCGCCAGCGGCGGAGAAAATCAAGCTCTGGATGCCGAGCGAGATGGACGAGATGGATGGGTCGCGGGGATGTGTACGGGGGTTGCCGGAGATGGAGGCCAAGCTCCGCGTGGGGCAGTGTACGAACTCGCTCACCAAACTTCGCGCACGCTTGCACGCGAAGCGCCACCTCATCACCTTCCGCAATGAACACATCGCCGGCCAGGTGCAAGCGACCAAAGCTCGGACGGTGATTGCGCAAGTCGGAGAGCGAGTGGAGGCGTGCGCGAAGAAATATCGACATGCCCGGCAGGCGCTCATTTCGTTGAGAGGGGAGGTGGAAACAGCAAACTTCCGGGAGCTCCGCCTGCAGGATATTCGACTCGACGGCGATGACGGGGAGAGTGATGCCGCGGCACGCAAAAAACTGGCTATGATAGGAGCGGGTCGCGGAGCGCGGGCCCCAAGGAATGAGCCGGGGACTTCGAAGAAGGTGATGTCCTGGATTTGGACAGCCCCCGGAGCGTTGGACGACGCTGAGCAGATGCTGCACGACTGTAAGTCGGTTTGACTTGCAGATACGATGAGAACTGAACACAGTCCTGGTAGCTATTCGTGTGGAATGGACGCGCGCGCGGGCTAGAAAGGAGAGATGGAGTGAGGAGGTCGACACGTTACGTGAGGAGATGCGACGGGCACTGCGGTACCTGGGGTGGCAGGAGGGATGGTGGCGCGAACGGGTGGCGCTGCGCACAGACGTCTCTGTGGAGGTCGGCGCTGGCCTCCGCGCCTACGCGTTGAAACAGGCGGACTTGCACAGACGGGTGTCGCGCTTCTGGGAGAGGAAATGGAAGATGCCGGCTGTGGCGGCGGCAGAGCGGATGCTGGCTTTCGAGGCGGCGTCTGTGGAGGATGGCCCGGCGCTCGACGAATTCTTCGCGCAAAACCCCATACCGCAAGTAGCCCCTATCCCTGTAGCTCCATAAACTGCAAAATTTAACATAACTTGGTTCCGCAAACATCCGTACTGTTCCGAGCGACCCGCCGCGCAAATGCTTGGGGGTGTCCGAATAAGGACTATAAAGATTCGTCTGAGTGTCCGATACGGACGATTGGTAATATATTTATTAGGTCAATGTTTTAAAGGTGTATTTAATGTGTGCCGAGGAATTTAATAGCCGGCAGGCTCAAGAGAGCTGACACATACAGATAGACAGGCCCCGACATATAGAGTGAACTAAGAGTACATACATGGCCCTAGCCAACCGTTGGCTACGGCCAGGGCAATACATAACGATTCCTATGGCTACGTTCAACACGTTAGTCTATATCCTACAACTACGGGTGGTGAGTGGTCGATGCATCGGCATTATATTCAATGGCTGGCACGCAGGATCTATAGGTTGTACTATCTCAAATTCTTGGATTAGGTTAAATGTGCAAAGTGTAGGGGGCCACCGATGCTATACATTTTTTTTTTTGAATATTATCTTTCCTGCCTCGAAAACTGCTGCAAAATCTGCATGAACACATGTGAGTAGTTGCTGAATGTTTTACTTTGAAACACGAGTCAATACAACAGTATTTTAGAAAGTGTGGTGTATGTTGGTGGCCTCCCACTCTAGTGTGTGAATAGTCATTTCGGAAAATTTCTTCCGGAATCTATGCCATATGGTAAAACCACACAGTATTATGGGCTATCTGAAGAATTGGAATCTCTTTTCCTTCTTTGATAGATTTAACAAGTATGGTAAGTGTGTAAGTGGCCTCCTACAAAATGGTGGATTTCTATAAGCAGCAGAGATGCATGATAAGGCTCCAATAGACCAATGAAAATGGCTGTAGGGAATAATCTGCGGCTCACGAGTACCACATACATGTGTAGGTGGCCACCTCCACCTGTCCTACATCTGTTGCAGGTCAGTAGGATGTTGGGAGGATGTATATAATGAATGCCTACTACATACAGACTATCCACCCTAGCCATGTTCAAAGTCCTACAAAAGATTCTTGTATTTCTGTTCCACCGAAACCTAAAGTAGGGGGCCTCCTACCATGTGAAACATGCTGATAATGTGTAAGGGGCTCCTCCAGCATGGGTAGTAGAGTATTCTAGGACATTAGCCACCCCTTTGTGACCGGTACACAAGCCAGATAGCCACCAGAACTCAGAATGGGTGGCGGTGGTGGCCTCCGACATGTTGATCTATCTCACAGATCCATGTTTTCAGTGTGTGCATAGGGATGAGGGCAGCCAATTCTCCAGGGTTTGCGATAACACCCTCAGTTTAGCGCAAATCTGCACTGTCTTACACAGTGCAGAGGCCCGGGCGGGGGTACACGTAAGAGGTGTGGTCGATACACGTGATCGTGTTGAGAATCCTCGGAGTTCACGGGAAATCTAAAAATAGCACACCCCTGACACCTTCTACGCTAATTTGGGGCTCTTAGGTACGTTTAACCCCTGCATCTAAACCGGCCTAAGAGGCTTATTTCACGTCGCGACGGGGCTCCCTTAGGTGGAAGTACGACGTTATCGCCGAGACGATTTTCATGACCTATGCACTGATTTCAGATACGACGGATACAATGAGAAAAATTGATACCTTGTCGAAACCGGCTACTTTGGGATGTTTCTTCGATCCTAGCATGATTTCTTTGGCGAGGAGGTTGAGTTGATGGCATGGATCAGGACAGTTTAGGATCCACGGAAACGCAACACAAATCAGAGCCCGGCATTTTTTGACGTTGCCAGTGGTATCGGAGACGATCATCGAAAACCGCACAGCAGCATATAGGAGGAGAATCTGTGATAGGCTTAACCTAAAATCGAACGGGAGCATGGTGCACTTACCTTTTTGAGCTCCTCACAAATTACTTCACCGGTAGTTGATAATCCAGTGAGAATGATCCCGGCGACCATGTACGACATACGGGTCGGGGTTGAGACATGCACAGTATAAATCTCATCGCTTCTTCGACTCGACCACCCGTCAAATGATAACGTAAGATGCATGAAACTTTCGAGAAGGGTTTTGAGCTGCGCCATCGCATTCTCGGTCTCAACTACAAGATTGTACGACATAAAAGCCGAACGATCGGGGATAGAATAGCTGGGACACCTGAGCGACGAGTGAGAAGATGAACAGGTGACGGAAAGAAACGAAAATACATTGCATTGCAGAAATCGATAAAAAAGCTGTTGTCAAGAAGTGAAAATGCCAACGCGCAGCAAACAATGAGACGAAGAAGGAGATAGTCGATGATGGACTGCCGAACTGCCGGAATGTTGGATGCGCCCCAAGCATCGTCCAGAGTGCATTGGGTCGGACCTCCCTTAGCCGATGATTCTGAGTCGGGAAGTTCTGTGGTAATGCCAGGAATCGGAACCCGGCCCTCCGCAGGATCTTCAATTTTTCTTTTCTTGGACCGAAGCTCTGGTGTGGGCGCGGCTCCGGATGCAACCTGCTCAGGGATCGAGCGCAGTCTTACAGAGCTTCCAAGTCTTCGGAAATTCCCTCTGCAGGTCCTATAAAATGGTTAGAAATTACTGGAATTGTGTCAGGTAGCGATATTTACACGGCACCCGACCATGTGGGGCAAAGTGTGTTTCCGACTGTTACTGTGAACAGCAGAGTCGCATCCGAGGCAGTAGTAGATAGGCTTCTCTTCGTTTTTGCTGTTCATGGCCTTGCGTTCTATGTAAACCGATGCCATGAGGTCATCAAAGCTGCGCCCGAGATCTTTCTTCGTCTTCCCATGCTTGTTGCCATTTGCCTTCCGCTCGGAGCGCTCTTTGGCTCGGTCCGAGGCCAAAGTCTCGTTGGAGAGCATGGTCTGTGTAGCCGGACCCATTTCGACATCGCTGTCCTGGTCGTCTTCGGCTGCATAGCCTTTCGGAGGGACAGGAAGCTTGACAAACTGATTAGATTCAGGTACCATTGATAGTATGGTCGGTCACCTACAGTTGGCAAAATAAAATTGTCTCCCTGAGATTTCAGCTCTTCAGCTGTTCCCAAAGCAGACCAGTACTGAGTCCAAGCCTGCGCCTCGGCTGAGCGGCGGTCATTACCGAAGACAGCGATCATTGCTGCTTCGATATCAGGGAAATTGAAACCATTTTCGGTCCAGAAGCGGTTTGAGGCCGTTTTAAGCGTCTCGTATTGCTCATGCGAGACCCCCATGAGCAGAGAGAATGTCTTCCTCGTCGGCAGAAGTGGCGAAGAAGAGAAAAATCGAGAAACACATGCAATTTCTCCATCACTTGATTGTAACCGACTCGGGCCGAATTCACCATTTCCTTGGATACGCTGGAGCTATAGGAAGCGTCCGGACCAATTTGGTACTGGTCGGCAATTAAATACACATTAAATACATGGTCTCTTGGAGGTCCAAAAGTATGAAATGTTTTATACATGTATAATACAGCTTGTATAATACAATCAATACATACCGCCTTTTAGACCCGGCACTAGTTACCCGACAAGTTGAATTTCCGATGGCATCAGTAGCTGAGCCTGAAATTCGCAGGCCACCCGCCGGTCCCTTGATGGCATCAATCATCGCCGGCCTATTGTCCTTCAAAGCCACCACGCTTTGACCACCGTCACATGTCTTTAATGCTGTTGCTGCTGCTGTTCGTGCCACCGCAGTCTCGGTCTGCATCCCGCCCTCTCCAGCTGTCCCCTCTAAAAAACACGAGCTCCTAGAGAGCTCCTAGATGCCTGCTGACCGCACCACTGCCACAAAAGGAGGAAACAATCCCGGCGGTGGGAATCAGCACAAATCCAAACCGATCCGTGAGTGCTACCGCAGCTTAAGCAAAATGCTACTAATGCTCCTACAGTTACAGCTGTTTCCGAATTTCTTGAGACAAGCTGCTTTTTTTTCGCGCCGGAGATACGAAGAAAACTTTTGATGTAGTGATAGCGATTACCGTTTTTGGATTTGTACCCGAGAAATTCTCATCAGCAATCACGATAATCTCTCCCTCCACTACCATGGTCCACCGCGCTATCAGTGACGATCTGAAGGCAGGTGGGCGGCGCGGAAACGACGTCGACGGCATGTAAAAAAAAAGTGGGAAGAGAAGAGACGGTAATCAAACGGGGAATTACTGAGACGGTGATGCTTCGGACTTGTGTTCAAAAACAGTAATTGCTATCACTACATCAAAAGTTTTCTTTGTATCTCCGGCGCGAAAAAAAAGCAGCTTGTCTCAAGAAATTCGGAAACAGCTGTAAACAGTATCCAGAACTTCTCCAATGGATCCAGGTTTATGTCGATGATGGTGTCCGACAAGCAGACATGCCCAAATCATTTCTGGATGACCGGGGCATTAGTATTGGGTGTGTTGTTTCATTCTTCACCACCTGCTGATGGTATAATTGGTATATACAGACTACGAAGCATCGAACAGATTATTAGCTCCCACAACATCAAGACCTCACGCCATTCCGGACTTACTGATGTTGAGAAGGCTGCCGCAATTCTTGCAGTCACGGAGGAGGACCCTCTCGCACGCTGGGGCGGCCGCAAAATCAAGGAAAAGCTCTCGCTTCAGTCCATCCATATCCCACGGTGTGCTGTCTGTCATTGGTTTCACGCACATTAATCTAAATCCCAACAGAAAATTTATCGACAATTTGTGTGCGGTGCTCAACCGCGATGCCAGCGACTTGTCCGTACGAAGCACCTCTGGTCTATGTCGTCCCGATCGGCATCTGGGTCCTCTGGGTTAGTGTTGCATCACGGTTAAAGTCGTCTGCATGGGAGGACACCCACTCCAACTTCTGCCACATCGTTGTTTTCCCCAGGATCCTCTGGTGCACCAGTACATAAACAGTTAGGAGTCTGGGTATGTCTCCTATATGTGTTATTCATTTTATATTGACTGACCTGACTGACAATCGGCAATGAACTATTTGAACTTCAGTAAGTCCGAACCATTGCCACTCGCACGCAGATGCTTGGAAGTGAATATTGGATGCTAAACAGGCATGAGTGCATTCCTTCTGATGGGCTGCATTTACTGACAAGTTTTAGCAGCAGGGCCCGAGTACCACGACCGAGTCGACGTGACTGCAAGACGGGATAGAGTTGTGAAGTGGAAGAAATTGAAGGAATCGGCACCAAGTCTTTCCTTCTTTGTGAAACCAAAAGTGGAAGTAGCCTCTAGAGCCAAACACGGCTCAAAATTCAAGAAAGAACAATTCTGCATGAGGCTGAGCGCTGATCACGTACAGAATATTTTGCCTACAACTGGGTGACCTTCCATAAGCTGTTGAGCGCAGGTATGGACAAGCTAGATAAAATAACACAAGAGCTCAGTGGGCGTATAAGAGACCAACTGATATTATTAGTACCTAGATAAAATAACACAAGCTAGGTACAGTGAGTAAGATAGACTGGAAATATAACAATAGGACGTACAGCTCAGTGGGAGTATAAGAGACCAACTGAGCTGTACACGTAAGCAACGGGAAATTAATGAGCGTTTCACTATCTACATATGGAAGTAAGTCCGTATGGAGACGCCGGATGCTTGTAACTCAACATAAGCATAGATAAATGCTGGGGAATATCCTTACATTTTTTTTACGAGATCCCGAGGTACCTGTCAGGACCCCATCGGGCTTTAGATCTCGTTTTTTCCGGTTCAGACCCTCTAATAAACCTTATTCTATGATAATCCCCCCTCTGCAGATTATGCTTTGCCCGAATAAACCGTTTCTGTCAATGCATTGCCATTTCGGGCTTGTGGCATCCCATGACAGCTCGCGAATTTTGGGAGGACCCATCAATCCATCACGGCTCATACCTATACATACTCACACCGCGATGGACAATGTGCACCACGGCGCCGAAGTGATATGCTACAATTAGAAGAAACAACATAGTTCATGTTTCTGCAATCAATTTGCCAGTTCGTTGCAGTATTCTGATGTCACCCAGCTGCCGACAAGGGGAAAACACGTCTGAATCCATTCGTCCGAGAAGGAGAACGCGACGGAGGAGGGTGGAGGGAGTCCAGCACGTGTTGTTCACTGATGACGAGGCTCAGGTGTATATATTTACTCTGGAATATTCTATGCCATGGCTTATGGGAGCCTCGAGCGATTAGAATTGTGGAATAAAATGTACCTCCGAGATCATTGGCACCCTTCGGAAAATCCTTTGGAATATTCTATGCTTATGGAAAGTCACCCACTGTTGAATTGTTCAGCTGAAAAAAATTTAAGATTTGTTAAGCCTACAGCACACGGGGGAGACTTTGAAGGATAGCAAAGTATGCGGAAATTGAGTGGATAGAGCGATACAGCCACAACCATGAACGGCGCAGTGTCGGATGTTGAGCTAACTCGACTATCATTGACTATGTTCGCAACGGTGGCTGAGTAACCAATAATGACAAATCTTCCCACACCACAAGAAGGTAAGGCAAGTTAGTACGAACATGGTGTGGATAGAAAAAAAACAAGTAAACACCATGGTTCTAGGCAGAATGGGCAGAAAGTGGTACCATATTACCCAAGGTGACCAAATACGGACGGAAGCGTTGAGTGGAGGCCAGACCTGAATAAATGATGTCAATATTTGATGCGAGTGGCACAGAGTGGCACGCCGAGCATGCTGAGCGCGCAGGATTTGCTGCATTCCTTTGCAATTTCACAGCGGTCTTCCGTTGACAGACTTGCAAGAAATGCAATTCATTCCGCAACCACTGCGGTGATCTGAAAGTGTTCCTAGAAGGAAAACCCGACAGGAGTGTGTCAGTGGCCTCCCATGCGGAGCTTCCCAAGCGTTCCCCAAAAGGGAGATCCTGCAGATTTTCATTCCAATCTCCTTCCACAAACGGCCCACGCGTTCACAGTAGCATTCCTGGGGAAAACCCGGGCACAGTTTCCTACCAGGAGTTCTTGGGTTTTCCCTACTTTTGTGCGCCAAATTGGGAAGTTCCCCCAGGGAAAACGTGGCAGAATTCGGGCCGCGTTCATTGTTCCGTTTCCTTTGATGAAAGTGCCAGGTCTTCCAGCAAGCAAAAACAAAGGAAATTGTGCAGGATTTCCCACTTCGGGAAGTCCTTGGACATTCCAAGTTGGAGGCCAATGACGCCTTCCTTTCGGATGTTCCCTGAAGGAACACTTGTCCATTACCGCAGTGAACGTTAGACCCACGGGACAATGGGCCGGAGAGCTTTGATGCGCCGGACGGTGGCCTGCAGATTTCACACTCCGATGATTGATCCCATCGGAAAATGAAGCTGGCGGGTAACGGCCACTATGGGAACCCTGTCATGAGAGTCTGGGCTTATCCCAGGACAATAGCCGTACCATTGCGCTATCATTTTTGATGGAGATTTCCCACGGTGTGCGCAGGCAAATTGTAGTGTTTGCTTCAAATGACAGGGTTCCCATATTGGGATGTCATGAGAGTTTGGTCCGAGACTACACGCCAAAACGATCGAAACCCAGAAACCAGCTGAAATTTGATATCAGTGATATCCACTGTCGGTAATGTGATGTACAGACAGAATTCCCGCTGGATTCCTTGTGTCAAGTATAATAGGTGTGGCAGTAATGAGAATGCTGGATGCCAGTGGTTTGTAACTCATCGCCCACAGGTGGCTGATCCGAGCGTCGGATATCATGATTGATGGTGTGATGAAGTCTTGAGAAGTCGAAGGAAGCTGAGTCAAGTCAAGGATTGTGGTAGTGTCCCTTAGTGTCCTCAACTCGGGCCTTTGGTTTGACCTTGGGTTGGCTTTAGTATACATCTCTGGGCAGCAAATTGTTTTTTCTCTTTGACGGAAACCTGAAATTGCCTATCTGTGGGCCCATTTATTGAATTACTTGAAGCACTTCATTGTGAATATGGGCGGGGCGTGTAATCATGAGTGGCGCGGCGTTCCTCTTCAACGGCTGTTTAGGCTACTTCGTATCATGCTTGGTTTTCGTTTTGACTGTCTTTCCTTGGTCAGTCGTTCGAGTCTTCTTACAGACATTTCTTTTAATTTCCCGCCTGCTGGGCTTCCACTGGAAAATCACTGGACCAACCTGCTTCAGCACTATTATACATGGGTGTTGGTAGCCAACGGTTGACGGCTGGAAATCAGAGATTGATCGGCCACCTGGTTTCTGGGTTTCGATCGTTTTGGCGTGTAGTTGAGGGCCAAAATCACCATATTCGCAACAATAAATACGGAAGGGATACAGGCTATGGTGCGCATCACCTAATTGCCGCTACCAAAATTTAGTGGCCAAACTGGCCGAAGAAATTTTTTGCAGGTATTTTCTGTTTTTTTCACCCGCTAATGGCCAAATTTGGGGTGCATCTTTTTTTCAAGGTCCCTCAGTTTTGATCTAAATAAAATTATTTCTCACATATCTGTTCCTCTCTTCAAATGGGCACTTTTGTCAGACGGATAAGGCCTTGGACTAAAATTGAGGTCACAATCTGTCACACAATTTCAAGCACTAAGTAGTGGCAGCTAGGTGATGCGCACCATAAGCGAATCTACGAAAAATGAAAAGGGAAAGCATCAAACAACTTCAATCCATTTGCTGAATCTGAGGGAAACTTCGAATGAAGCGCCAAAAGAGTTCAGCAAAAAGAAAGAAGGATCCCCCGACAACGCAAGCCAGTAGTGCAGCAGCAAGGTCATCGCGTCCTCGTGTTGCAAGCAGAGCACAAAGACAAGGGCGGCAAAAATTAGATAACCAAGAATGGAGGCGGTGCCTCCATAATAGTGGTTAAACTATTAAGAACAGATACTACACTTGATCTAAGCCAAAAGGCCAGAGTGGTAAAGATTCAAAATCTTGATCAACCGCTTATATACCCCCGCATCCGCGCACGGACCATCGTCGTGTTTGCAGTCATTTGTTCGGATCACATGATCGCGAAAACAACGTGGACGGGCCGGGCCGGGGACGCCGCTCCATTTTTCCAGTGAGAGTAATTCTTGAGCGAAAAACAAGCGAATGGCGCCAAAATTGCGCAGATATTGTGAAGAGGTTCTAGAGGAAACCCCACCCGCTGAAAACGGTGCAGGTACGTTCCAGGCAAGTAATTGCTGTGCATTGTTACATCCGTCGCGACAGCCTCATGAGTCCACAACGATATTGCCAAGTTGTTGTTTCTACTGTATATATGCATTATTGTACAATTATGTTGGGTATGATGATGCAAGTATATATAGAGTCTGTTATGATGATGGTTTAGCCTCGTCAGTTGTGGCAGCTACCGTCTCGGTTGCAGCGACCTGCGTTTGCGCCTGCTGGGCCTTCTTCAACCGAGCCTCCCGCTCGCTTTCCACCCATTCCTTGGCGGCGTTAACAGCTTCATAAGGGCGGATTTTGTATGTCATGAGGAAGCCCTGCAGCGCGGCCATGGACAACTCGCGTTCGGGAATCGCCTCCGCAAAACGTGCAGCGAGTTCAGAGACCTGTTTCCGGCGGAGCTTTGGAGCTTGTTGACGGTGTGAAGTACCGAAGAAGGTCGGTTTTTCAGAAGCGGGGACTGCGTCGACCTCAGAGGCGGTGGACTCTGCGTCGACGTCGGTGTTAGCAGAAGAGGTGTATCCAGAATCAGAGTTCTTCTCCGTCTCCGTCTCTTTCTCATCCTTCTCGGGCGCGGCGGATTCGTTAGAGGGAAGGTAGAAGGAGTAGAACATTTTCCGGGCCTGGAATTTACTGGCCAGTCTGAATTCAACGTGGATGTCCATGCGGCCAGGACGGCAGAGTGCCGGGTCGAGGGCAGTGTATTTGTTCGTGGTCGCATAGAGGATACGACCTTCTTGCGCGGCAACACCATCGAGAGCATTCAGGAGACCGCTGAGACTAAGTCTGCTTGTTGAGGGCGCAGGGGTGCACCGGGAGGTGGAGGTCTGCCATCTTCAGCTGGCGCAGCTGCAGGGCCCTGTGCAGCATCACGATTGAGGCTCTGAGTGAATGCGGCGTCAATGTCTTCCATCAAGGCGATACATTTTTCTGAAGATTCGATGAGTCCATGTAGAAAGAGCGAGCGTATAGGTTGACTTACCGGGAAGATTGGAAATCAGTTCGCTTAGTGCCGAGTCGTCAAGTCCAACGCGAGAGAGGGAGACGATATAAACATCAAGTCCAAGTTCTCCCGCAATACTTGAAATGATCGAGGTCTTGCCGGAACCAGGGGCACCGTACTGAAAGCCGTGTCAGAAAAGAAGACAGATAACAGAGCATGGAGACACTCGTACCAGAAGATAGCCTCTCCGGAAAGGGATGCCGCGCGCCGCATACCATGCTTTGCTGTCCAAAAAGTCGCGAGCGTCATCCACGAGCAGCTCAGAAACACCGGGATCCAATATGATAGAGTTCTGACGGATAAATGAATACTGCGCGACACAGGGAAAAATCGAGAAACGCACAATATTACGCTTGGGCCGAGAGGCAACGTGACGCCAGCTGTTATTCGTGTCCGAGACATAGATCGAGATGGAATGCTCCTCTGCAGCCATGTAATCTTTTTTTGCCTCAAGCAGCAACTCGTTGAGTACGCGGTGGTGGCGTGTCAGAATGCTGTTATTTATTAGTCTCGGTGAGAGGAGTGGAAAGGTCAACGCGTACCTAATCTGCAGAGTCTCTTCTTTTTGGCCATAGTAACCCGATTGCGCTTGAACACGCGTGATGGACATGTACCGACGACGGTACCACATCGAATAGGTTAATGAGGCGGAAGGCAGATATGCGAGTTTACGACTAGCAAGTAACGACACGTTATCGCTCTCTTCCCCGGGGACCATGATCGCACTCGTGTTGAGACCAAACGACCGGGTGGAAATTTCGACCTCCCGAGCTTGAGCTAATAGGCCCTTGTTAGATGGTCCCCACTCAAAATTGACTTTGCTCACCCCAAGAAGCTTGTTTTGATAACCAGACCATCATCCAATCTGAAAACGTGTAAAATTAAGACGAGGATGAGGATACGAAAGGCTGACCATAGCTGCTATCGTTCTCGTCGAAATGAGCAGTGATCCAAAAGGAGGCGATAATTTTGTAGTATGTGGAAAATGCAACCCGTCGCAAGGTCTCTATTGCAGACCCGAAGACAAGGATTTTAATCCAGTCGCGCAGAGCGCCCAATGAAAACAACAACGCTACCAAGGACGAAAAGTCGGTGACAGAGGCGAGTCCTCCGACCACAGTTGAATTTCCTGCGCTTGCGCTCATCGTGGTGTTGCCTCCATTACCTCCAATATCATTGCCACTCAAAGTAGACAGCACTTGCTGCGCGAGATAGAAGTAGGACGCCAGTGTTGCGACGAGGGGAGGGGTAAAGAGTTGATGGAACAAAACCTAAGCCTTTAAATGATCGTCCCGGGCCCGTAATTGACTCAGCAACAAAGAGGTGACAAGCGCTGACTTGCTGCAGTTCACGGTGACTCGCGGACAGAGGGCAGTGCAAAATCGACAAACGCGCTACTTGGGCGCTTGCTGGGCGGCACCACAGCACACGAGCGCTCTGATCGCATCACGGGATGGGCCGCCTTTTGTCATTCACCTCCAAAATCCAAAAATGGTGAATCATCAAGGGCCTCAGGCCTCCTTGGACCTCACTCACGTACTGTGTACCCGTCTCGTTAACTTTCTCGCGCTCTCTGAATAATATTGGGTGCAGATGACGATTCGTCCTATTTCAGCTTGTTGCTGGCACTCATAACTCTGAGCCCCATTCTCCTCATGCCCGCCTACGCTGCGCTCGCTGTCCAGACGAGGGAATATCTCATTATAATGATGTGGGCAGGTCAATTCGCTGGCGAGGTGCTCAACCTCGTTTTGAAGCATGCCATCAAGCAGGGACGCCCCTCATGTACGTAGAAACTCCATCTTGTTTACTGCAAGAATTAACAGAAGGCCAGACAGCGCCGCCAATGGCTACGGCTTTCCTTCCTCGCATAGCCAATACATGGGCTATTTTGCCTCGTTTCTGATGCTGCACCTCTATTTTCGCCATAGATTCGCTACCACGGGATACAAGGTCTTAGACTGGGCATGGCGTGCCGCCATATATACTGCGCTCGCAGCATGGGCGTTCATTGTCGCGTACTCGCGGTGGGTTGCTTTGGTGAATGCCCCTTTTGTAAATCTCATCCGCTCCAAGGTATTACCTCCGGTATCACTCCATCGCCCAGATACTGTGGGGTTTTGGAATCGGCGTGGCGCTCGGGACCTCGTTCTATACGGTTTGCGAGCTAATACCAAGACGGTGGCCAGAGTCTATATTCGGGACATTGAAATCCTTCCTTGTCCAAAATCCGGTTTCAACCTGGTTACAAATTCGCGACGGTTGGGACGTTTGGGCTGATGGTGGGCGGGAAGCGGAATGGATACGATGGAGGGCAGAATGGGACAGACGCCAAACAGTCAATCGCCCTGGCAGTAGAAAGAAGAAGGCGACCTAACTGTAATTCATTCAATTTGATCTCACTCTCTGCTGATACCGAGTTGTGTGCATATACGAACCGAATATTCCTGAACCGCTTCAATGTTCCCTTGTACAGTAAGTATCGTTGAACCGGCCGCTCTCTAAAAATTGGTCGCGCCATCATTGTTCGGTGTTTGTCATCTTCGGTGTTCTAAAAGGCCGACGTATTGTGGGCGCTCAACTGGAAGTTCCTCCCTCCACTGACACGAGCATTTTATGACACTCCGAACGGTTTGCATAACTGGGTCGGCCATTACTTCAGCTGCATTCAAGTTCGAGCCTGACCCTTAACAAAAGCTGTAGCGCAGGCGGCCTCGGTGACGCGCTTGCGCACGAGTTCCAGAGTCGCGGTACGTGCCCAAAACATTTGAGGTGATCTGAGAGTCAACTCTGCTCTAGGCTTCCAGGTTTTCGCAACTTCGCGGCAGTTGTCCTCCATGGAATCGCTTGCGACGCTCCCCAACACTATTACGCTCGCGCTTGACGTGACAGACGATGTCAGCGTCAGAGCAGCGAAAAGTAAAATATCTGCCTTGACGGGAGGCAAGCTTGATATCTTGGTCAATAACGCGTAAGTTTCCCTGGCTAGAAGAAATATGCAAGTGGAGACATAACTATATTGGAACATGATTACCAGTGGAATCAGTCAGTGAGATCGCTTCTTCCTAACCACTGTGTTTTGACAGCCGTGTATCCATTCAGCGTATCCTTTCGCCGTGGCTGATTTAGACATGGACCGGGTCAAAGAAGTATACGATGTTAACGTTCTTGGCCCTATGCGAATGGCCAAGGAATTCATTCCCCTTCTCCTTGCTTCAGATGACGCTTGTGTCATCCAGCTGGGCAGTTTGGCTGGTTTGATGCCCATACCGTTTAATGCTCCGTACAACTCCTCCAAAGCGGCAGTGCATAATTTCAGTGACACCCTCCGCGTGGAACTGGCGCCTTTCAAGTACATCTTCCTCTAACAAAATTAAAATAATCCCACCACTGATTTTCCGTCATAGTATCAAAGTTATCAATGTCAGTCCCTGGTCTGCTTGACTTCATTCAGAGGCTGAATACAGTACCACAGGTCCCGTCGGGAAATGTTAAAAGCAACATAATGAAACCACATGCTCTCCCGGCTGATTCAATATATCAACCCATCCGAGCTGAATACCAAACCTACCGTTTGGATACATTCCAAGGTGAACGCGAGCAAGCTCACGAAACCCCCTGCCGAGGCCTCCTTAGCTCACCCTCCATCCTTCAGATGGTGCCATGGAAGCAGATGTCTGGGCTGCGACGGTCGTCACCGAATGCCTGAAGCCCAAACCGAAGGCCTGGGTGTGGATCGGACCCAACTCCTGGACTGCTTGGTTGTTGAGTACGTTCTCAACCAGGACAGGATTCGTGAGTTTCACCGTATCTGCGTTCCTGGCAAAGTTCTCACCTTGGCGGCTTCTAGGATTCATTCTTGAGTAACAAATTTGGAATTACGAAGTTGTCTCATCTTGTGGCGGCAAAAAAGAGTGGTTCGCAGTGAAGATGACTGTAACGGTATTCGCTATAGAATATTTTCTGGATGAGAAGAGGTTACATACAAGCCATCACATCACCCCGAATTTGATAGCGCCACTTTTTTTTTGCTCGGAACTTCATATGGCGAACACACTCGACGTTTTGCAGAGAGATGCAGAATCGGTCGTACGATAGTGCATATCCACTCCTCGTCACTATTATATAAGATGCGCTCTCGCCTTCATCTCTTCGCGCGCACCATGACTACCACAGCGCTTCCGCCATCGTCGATCCCACTCTTCACCACCGTCGCCTCGTTTAGACAATGGCGGGAGGCCGCTCGCAGAGAGAACAAGTCTGTCGGTTTTGTCCCGACAATGGGCGCTCTCCACGACGGCCACATGTCTCTCGGTGGGGTGTCCGGCTTGGGTCATAATCGCTAATTGACCTCGGAATGCCAGTGCGGAGATCGCTCACAGAAAACGATCTCACCGTCATGTCCATCTTCGTAAATCCAGCCCAGTTCGCCCCTCATGAGGATCTTGCGACCTACCCCCGCACACTGCCTAGGGATCTCGAAGTGCTGACAGCGGAGAGTGTCTCTGTGCAGGCAATGATACGCAAGCCATCGGCAGTCTTTTTGCCCTCTGTGCAGGAAATGTATCCGTCTGGAATCCACCAGAATCTGGCCGCGCAAAAAGGCACCTTTCTCGAAGTCAAAGGCTACGGCGATCAGATGGAGGGAAAGAGCCGGCCTACATTCTTTCGAGGTGTTGCGACGGTGGTCACTAAACTATTCAATGCCATCGAGGTACGTTGTCGGGTTCTCCACCAGAATATAACGTTTTTTATCCCAACCTATAGCCCACCAACGCGTATTTCGGCCAAAAAGACATCCAGCAATGTCTTGTCCTCAAACGCCTCTGCCGAGATCTCCTTCTCTCCCACCCAGATCCAGCACACCTCCATATCGTCCCCACGGCACGCGATCCTGCTGACAACCTGGCGCTCTCCTCCCGCAACGCGTATCTATCTGCCGAGGGTCGAAAAATCGCACCCACACTGTATCGTGCGCTCAAGACGGCCGAACAAGCTTGGAATGACGGTCACCAGAAAGCCGTTTGCATCGAACGCGCAAAGGACGTTGTGCAAAAGGTTCAAGCGTCATCTACTTTGGGCTCGGAGGTACGCTTAGATTACATCGAGTTTAACGACTCGGACAGTTTGGAGGCTTTGGATGGAGCCCGCTTCATGGAGCCTGACTCGGACCCCGTAATTCTGAGCGGAGCGCTGTGGATTGGCACGACGCGCTTGATAGATAATATTGTCTTGGGCAACATCAATAGAATTAGATGATCTTTGCTCTTTCAGTGTCACCTGCGTTCGCATTGCGTTCACCATGTCCGGATCCGTGTACTTTCCGTGCCTTTCCGTGCCCTTCTGTGCCTGAAATTTGAAAATGCATCATCGCGTGTTACGTAAAAATAGAATCCTCATCTTGACTCCTGAACTCCGCTCCGTTCACCAACCCTGAGCTACCCTGAGCTTCACTGGCCTTGGTCCCTTGAAAGTATGAACCTCCGACACGAAATCGACGCGTCCATAACACGACAGCCCGAAAAACAACAGCTCACTCTTACACGAAAAAACTTCTCGACCTTCCCGTCCTCCCAACATCTTCGTCTCCGATTACTGATCATATGAGCATGTTCATGTTGAATTTCTTCTCGGCACGGGAGGATAGCTGTCCATAAAGCGTCAGCTGAGTACGATCCACGTTGTCCGGGTCTTCGTCATGCAGCTGCCGTTTGTGACTGGCGCCCTATAAAGTTGGAGTTGAGGGGGCGCTATGTACCGCCGCTCCAAAAATGCTGGCTATCAGTCCCATTCTTTGGTCATTTGTCGCCGTTCGTGCAGCATTCGCGTCGCCTTCTCTGGATCAGCACGCGGAGCAGCTGCTCCACGACAGGCTCTTTCAAACTAATCTGCGCGGACCGCGCTGGAGTACGTGCCTTCTGTCTTCACATTACATTCTCTGCCTAATCCTCTGAAAGCTGGAAATGACAACCAAAATTTACTCACGGAACTGGTCGGAACATCGATGGAAATTGCGGGTCTGACAGTGGAGACACTGAATTACACCTTGTTCAGGTCAGAGTCCCTTCGTCTTCTATCGCTACTACACGTATCTGAAACAAATACTTTAGGTGGGATCCCCGCTGGTGGTCGCTGAGTTTGAAGCTCACCGATGGTACCACTATGGGCCTGCCAACAACTGGCTACTGGCCATATTCTGGCGATTCCGGGCTCAGGGGGGTCACCGCGCCAGTTCACGACGCTGGAAGCTATGAATTATTTCCGAATCAGACTGCGAATTCCAACAGCTTGGACTTGACTGGCCTGCCAGAAGGGGGCAGCATCCTGTTCTTCGACAACCCCAGCCCCACTCGCAATTATTCGCAGCCCGGATACGGGTTACTCGGGTGCGTTCCGAAGTGGCTTCAAAGTTTTGAGGTTTCTAACATATTACGTTATCTGAAATATCACATAGGTCGTCGGTACCTGTGGAAGATATACCCGAGGTTCGTTTCAGAATTCATCTTGGGCACTAGCATGTCTAAAACAAGTTATCGAAGCTCGGAAATTTGACGAACCCCCACTGGCAATCCGCCAAAACCTTGAACTTTACTGCCATCAAGGAACTCGGCGTGTCGGCTGTCATCACGTCTTGGGTACACACCTCGGACGAGAACGGAGCGCTGCAGTACTTACCCAACGACGGAGCGGCTGGGAACGGATCGTTGTACAACATTCCAGCGCTGTTCGTTGGGAACTCTACGGGGGAAACTATACGTCAGTTGGTCGGCAGCGGCAAGGTGGAAAGTGCAACAGTTGTACTGGACGCCCCGAGCTCTTGGGCGACTACGAATACTGTCATTGGGCACTTGGCTGGCAGCACTGGGACAACCGACTCGATCATTGTATACACGCACAGTGAGTGTGATTTCACAGCCTAGAGGGATCAAATGGCTCACGAACGGCTCCAAGGTGATGGCCCATCCATAATTGAAGAAAATGGTAGATCTATCAAATACCTTCGGACGGTTCTGATGATTTTAAGGCCCTATTCTGCTGCTTGCGATGGCGGAATACTTTGCAGCTCACCCCCTGAGCATTAACATCGAGTAATAGTCGTTTTTTTCTCTAAAAATCGCAGCTGAACCGCAGAGCAGTTTCGTCATCACGACAGGACACATGTCGGGCCACCACCTCAATGAGTCGCTTTGGATGTCTGAACGGCCTGAGATCATGCAGAACGCCAAGGCGGCTATCGTCTGTGAACATTTCGGAGCGATCGAGTGGAAGGACAATTTCGAGACGGGGAAGCCCGTCTACGAGGCGACTGGGAAGTTTGAGCCGATGTGGACCATGGCGTATGTGTCTGTATGCACGGGCACTCCCGCTTACTGATTCCGTGGCGCAGTAACTCGTCCAGCCCCAGCAACACGCTCCATGATCTGTACATAGATGCCTTCGAAGGGACACCAGAGACGCTCAGGATGGCCATGGTATCACCGCAGATAGTGAACGGGGTACGATCCCAGTGGTATGGATCCGGTGGAAGCAGTACACTGGGTTACTCGAATATTCCAACCATTGGGTGAGCCACTTGCAAGACGTATATGTCGGAGCAAGCACGCTCACACAGTAATCAGCATAATCCCGCAACCTGACTATTTGTGGGCATCGATGGGTACGTATGCTCAATCCGGTGCTGGGGCTGGATACTTATCGTCTTACTAGTGGATGGCGGGTGGAGCAAGCTGGACGTGGACATGGCGGTCACTCAGATCAACGTCATCTTGCGGCTCATAGACAGCATTGACCAAAAATTCGTCGCAGGCGAATTGTAAATACTATTTTGTACATGGCTGTTACATGGTGGTGGTCGATCACAAGAATAAATGACATCAAATGGATTCAAAAATGCAGTCGAGGACCGCACACCTACGATCTTCTACGACGACGCGGATGGCTTCGATGATGGTGTTTTCAAATTCTTCCTTCAAATTGCCACCTTCCCCACCGACACGCTTACCCCACACCCATCCTGCTGACGCAGCAACAGCGATTTGCGAATAGTCTGGGCAATTGGGTCCAAATCCTACGGAGAGCTCTGCACCAGACGACGCTCGGCTACCGTGGCCCTCAGGATGACAGCCCAACATTGACATTTTCGGCGCCTGAATATACAGTTGAGTGCCCCATTAGTTCAGTCCTGACGGAAAAAAAAAGCACATACCTTCCATCCCCCATTATTTAACACAATTGTTAGGAATGGCTGAACCATGTTTAGCTCGGGAGTGGTAGGAATAGGGATAGGCTTACCGTGTCGTAGCGTCTCGCGATCCAATATACGGAACTTGGTACACAGAACAAAAAGGAACCGTCGCCAACAATGGAAACAATTAGCTCCTTGTTCTTGCCTCCCAAGTGTGCCCCCACAGCTGCCGCCAAGCTCCAGCCCAACGATGCCCCACCACTTGTCATCTGCCCGCCTGCCACCTCTGTCCGCATATGATTCCAGACGACGGCGTAATTGGTGATTCCTTCATTCAGCACCAAAGTCTTCTCTAGACTGTGGGATGGTGTTTGCTGCTCGATAGCCCTGCGGAGTACGGCGAGGACATTCGGAATTGAAGCTCTTCCACCTTGCAAAGCAGGCGGCCATGTATTTTCGAGGTCATCCAATTTTCGGACCCAAGCATCATGATCACTAGCAATTTCGGACTTTCTCTGATCAATGAAATCGCTCTTGATTTGCTTCGATTCGACTGCGGCATTGATCCCCTCCAAGGCAAGGACGATATCCGCATTGCAGATCATCTCTGTATCAATGTGCCATTGTCCTACCGCAGAAATGGTTTGAAGCGGATCACCAGAATCGACCACAAACACACGAGCGTCGGGATGAGGAGGCTGAATGGCGGGTATCCATGGAACGTCAGAATCCAAAACCAAAATTACGTCCGCCTCGGCAAGATGGGGTAGATGTGTGCGGCCGTTGAGGAATGTGACTCCCAAGAAATATGGATGGGAAAAAGGTACAGTGACGGAAGAAGGACAAACGCCCACGACAGGGATGCCGAGTGTGTTGGAAAGTGCGGTAAGCAGTGGAACGGCTCTGGCGTCACGTCCGGAATGGGACGCAACAATCAAAGGAGAACGAGCCTCCATGAGGGCAAGGGCGATCGTTTTGGCAGCTATGTATTATTTTAACCGCTATTATATGGAAAACGGGAATATTATGCAACCAACCTGTTGGCGAGAGAGCAGCTGGTTCAACTGAGGGCCATTTTTTGGAAGAAGTGCGCGTCTGAACAGCTGCAAGGTCCACTTCCTCCTCCATGACCTCTCTTCTAGCCCAAAGATATACAGGCCCCTTTGGATGACTGGTAGCTCTGCCTTTCCATAAGCACACCGTCCGTCGATAGGAAATTCGTGCCTACGAACATCTGCAATGACCTGTGGATAACTTGAGCAGCGACCTTGCCACTTTCGATCTGTGAAGTGAATCGCATGTATTGTCGCACGATTGCCGCCTGATCAGGGATATCTAGATTTGCATTATCAATCTGGGCGAATGAGACCCAAGTTTCGACATACCCTGAACCGACATGATCCATTCATTCCTGCTGCCTTTCATCTCTCCCAAGCTGCTGAAAGGTGAAGCCCCAGCGTAAATCAGAACCGGAACCCGCCCTCGGTCCACGTTATGTATCGCGCCTGCCATGGCCTATGATTGCTTCAAACTTGGAAAAATGTTCATCGAAGTGAAAGACAAACCAGAGTGCTGTGATCAAGCCTTAGCATCGTTATTAGATTTGAGAAACAAGAATCCTCACCCTACGTCGACGTGCACAATCACGGCTGCTGGGTGGCCTGTCACTTGGGCAAAACCTTGAGCAGCACTCAAAGCGACCATTTCATTGGGGCATGTAATGATCTTGGAGGCCGTTCCATTTCCCTCAGACCGCATCCGTTGAAGGTCTTCAAGTAAGGCCGGATGATCGGAACCTGACGAAGTAGGGATTAAAAACAACGAAAATATCTCTCAGGAGACTGAATAACCCCAGTTGCAAAACACATGAGTGATACCAGCATTCGCTAGCGTCTGTAAGAACACAGAGGATGTAGTGTACATGGTGGGATGAAGGAGAACATGTCAGCTGCAGGTTGAGGATAGAGTCCGATGTGGTTACGTTAACATACACTGCGTTCCGTGGGGTAGACACGCTCTGTCTCTATTTGGTCGATGCCGGTCTAGTTTGGTCTAAATACCTAGACCGTGACGGTTTATGTGACGTCGACACCGGCGTTGCGGAATTCGACGGTTCGCTCTGCCGACGTCGGCATGTCTACTTATGCCGGCAGCATCATGCCAGCATGTATGTGCCGAGCAGGCCGAGCTTGGTCTAGACCATCTGATGGCCGGAAACAGGTGTCATAGACCGACCGAAAGCGGTGTCGAGGCCGGTCTACGTGATTATGTAAGCGCAACCAAATAATTCCGAGTTATTCCCACACCTGCTTTCGGCCAGTCATCTGCCCTCCCCGATGAGGCAATTCGTGGCGCATGACAAACTTCCGTTTCCCACGGACCCCCACGCTCCTACCCCATATATGCTACACGGAAACGCCTCCTTGGAAGCGCTGTCGCTCTCTTCCCTCCCAGCAATGTCGACAAGGGACTCGGATGCTGAAAAGGTGGTTGAACCGCAGCTCGAGGCAACAAATAGCTTCGACGGTGCTAATGCATCGAAAGAGTCACATAAAAAGATTTCCATTGACCAAGAAGCGGAACGGAAGCTCGTGCGAAAACTTGATTGGGCTCTGTTGCCGCTGTTCACCTTGATTTGTGAGCACGAGAAGAAAAACAAGTTTACGCCGGCATAACAAGCCTTTAGACTGTACAAATTTCGTGGACCGGTAAGAAACCAGGCATATAGTGGACTAAATCAACTATCCTCGTTCAGTACTGCAATAGGCAATGCCAAAATCGCAGGTTTGCCCTCGCTCGCGAATTCATCAGGCTCTGCAAACGCTCACAATATCTACACAACAGGAATCGAAAAAGATCTCGGTATGGTGGGCTTCGACTACAATATCGCGCTGACAGTGTTCTATATCTTTGTACTTTTTTGACTTCTCCAGTCCTAATTATCTACTCACTGTGGCTTCAACGTATGTAGTACATCGTCTCAGACATACCTTCAAATATTGCTCTCAAACGTTTCGGGTCAATGTGGCTTGCCGGGATGGTTACAGTCTTTGGAATCGTATCCATTTCGACAGCTTTTGTCCACTCCTACTCTGGTCTCATCACGACGCGAGTTTTCCTCGGAATGGCTGAGGGTGGTACTTTGGTTCGTCAATTTCAAGACAAACATCGATTTCTTACGCTCATATATCAATTTAGTCCGGTCTGACATACTTGCTGTCTCGCGTGCGTACTTTGGTTCCATGTACCGCAGGCCATAATATAGATAAAATGCCCAGTATTACCGACGCACAGAACTCGTCATGCGCATCGGAATCTTTTTCGGAGTGTCGGCTCCGTTGGCTGGGGCGTGTAAGTTACAAAATTTCCCGTTATCCGATATTCAATCTCCCTAGTCGGAGGACTTCTTGCCTCTGGATTGTTGCACGTCGGAGATATCGGAACGGTGAAATCATGGCGGAAAATATTTCTCATAGAAGGTACTTGCAAAATATTGAAGGAAAGACCTGCCACAACCAATTAGTTTCTTACCTACAGGCATTATGACTACGGGTATAGGACTGCTGTGTTTCGTCATCATCCCTACCGATCCACAGCGCACCCGCATGCTCTCTGCTGAAGAAAAGTCGCTTGCCCTGGCCCGTATTGATGCTGATCAAGTAGTTCGCACCTACGGTCGGAAAGAGCCCACAACATTCGGCTTGATTTGGAGGTCTTTTAACATAAACGCCAGTATTTCTATACTGCCAGAGGCTTGCGATCTTATGCTTGGACTTTCAGACGACCCTATGTCTTATCTGTTACACGATGGCAAACATTTCGTTCCAAGGACTAAGCCTTTTCATGCCCACGGTAATTGCTACTCGTATGTCAGGACACTTTTCAAACTCTTTCCACGCAATTGACTTCTTTCGCTAGTCGGCCATTTCAGTCTGTGGTCTTCAATCCGGGCTATTCGATCAACTAAAATATCTCGCATGCACAGCTGTCGTGGAATCTCAGCTTCGAACAGTTCCGCCCTACATGGTCGGTGCAGTTTGGGCTGTGATTGTGGCATATATATCGTTCCGGATGAAGCAACGCGCAGGTCCCATTTTTGTCGCTGGTCTCTTTATGGTCCTTGGTTACGCGATTGCCAGCGAGTTCAACTTGTTTCATTCGGTCGCTTGTGCTAATCAGCTTCATTAGTTGGTACCAGGAACTCGCATGCCAGGTAAGCCGTTTCCATCTTGCATCGTTGGTCAGAATTTGAAGCTCTCAGATACGCGGCATGTTTCTTCTCAATAATGGGTGGTAGCCCTATTGGTCCTCTCTATCTTGCGTGGGCAACAGATAATGCTGCACCTGACACTATCAGGGCGGTGACGAGCGCCATCGTTCCTGGTGAGTCCCGTTGTTGCCCTTCAGGGTTGATGTTTGATTTTGGCATTTCCAAGGATTCGGTGCTTTGGGCTCGGTCATCGCTGTGGTACGTGTGGACGGTAATAAATGAAACGAATCGTCCGACCTTTTTATTCCAAGTGGACTTATTTACCGACCGACGCACCCAATTATCATAAAGGCAACAGCCTCAATCTTGGAACAGCTAGCGCGATCTGGTAAGATGATTGTTAGATTTAAACAGCGAGGCTGACTTGTGATGAAGTTTCCTTACCATCGTCGCCGCGGTGTATATCAAATCAGAAAATGCGAAACGTCAGAGAGGCGAACGAGACTACCGTCTCGACGGAAAGACAGCGAGGGAACTGGAAGAACTGGGGTATCGTCATCCGCATTTCCGTTATCAATTGTAAGAACCTGGTTTGCAGTCAGATCTTTGTTTTATGCGTACTATCTCTGTCTCGACATCATATCTGAACCATTGGCCGCCACCAAATTCCAAGAGTGACGTCGGAAAAGCAAGTCCAAAGGTCCAAATTGAATCGACCGATTTACCTTGAAGTCATGACGAGCTCTGAACCACCAACGAAGCCCAAGGCGAATTTGCATGGAGCATTATGTATCGGAAGCGGCAATCTATCAATCTGCTCAGAACTCATTGGGCTCGTAATCCACAATGGTTGCTTTCTCGACGATTCCGTCCAGGCTCTTCACGAATTCCTGGTGCGCGGGATCTTCTTCAAGATAATACTTGCGATCTTCCTCGGAGTTGAAGATGACGACGAAAGCATGCGTGAGACCATCCTATCAGTATAAAGCACGCGTCAGGTAGTATCCTTTCGGAATTTGCGCGAAGTTGCAAGGGCAACAATTTTACACTTTTGCCTTCAGGGCTACTGTTCTTTCCTCCGCTCGAATTCATGATGTATGGCTCTCCTGTCCCAGGTAGTAAGCATTTCTCCTTCAGCTCTAGCATCCGATGGCAGGCCTGTGCAGCAGTCAGATGTGCTTTCGCGCGCAGTGTCTGTTACACAAACATCGGCGATGGTGGTGGCTTGTGCCGTGGAGGCGAACTGTTGCCGTCAACGTTTTGCTCTATTGTGCACCGCAAATCGTACCTTGAAAGCTACGATATGTACAATTGCCATCTCGAAAGGAGAGGAGGAGGATTGCGGGGAGACTGAGATGTGATGATTGAAGAAAGAGAGAGACACGCCGCAGTTTTGAGAGTTGACAACAAATGCCAACAGATGTCAACAACATCAAAACCAATATGATTTCCCTTCCTTCCACCATCCTTCGTATACGCACCCTTCCAGTGCGCAGAATTGGGTTTTCCGCGCGCCTGCCGTTTCGAATTTTTGCGCCCTCCCTGAACTCTCAAAGGCATTCTCATAAATGTTTTTCCACCCGGGCGGCATTATGTTTTCCGGACTCTCCGAAATCTTCTAAATCCGTGCTGAAGGAAAATATCTACACCCTTCCGAATCTTCTCACAGTATCGAGGATTATTGCGTGCCCCGTTCTTGGGTGGTCGATCTTGGAGGGCCAATTCCACCTCGCGACTTCGTTGCTCGTGTATGCAGGCCTCACCGATCTGGTCTGCTATTCGTGCTCATGAGGTGCCTGCTTCTCTAAACCAATTCATGAAGGCCGACGGATATCTGGCGCGTCGATTCAAGACGCAAACTGTGTTAGGAACAATCCTTGACCCTGCAGCAGACAAAATGCTAGTGACTACGCTGGCTGTAACATTGACTATGAAAGGATTATTACCTCGTTCGTTACCTTTTCGCTCTTCTTCTTCCTGCGTGCTATGCCTAATTAATCCATCCAAAGTTCCACTGACTGTCATCATTCTGGGCCGGGATGCTCTTCTCAGTCTTTCCGCATTTTATATCCGATACACCTCCCTTGCCCCTCCAGTATGTCTTTTATTTCTGCTACATCTATTCCCTCATACACGTTACCAGAAAACGTTTGCGCGATACTGGGATTTCTCTTTACCTTCTGCAGAAGTGCGTCCGACTGATATAAGCAAAGTGCGTGCTGCTCCTGACTACTTTTCACTGTGGGCTGAGGGTTGTATAGGTGAACACCGCCCTTCAGCTTCTCCTCATGGGGGCCAGCACAGTCAGTCCTCTGATACCGATGGATACGACCCTAGGTTTACAAGGTTTACAGTCAGTCTCCCACCTCTTAGAACCGCGTGCATTGCTGAATAAAAAACAGAGTTGTTGTTGGAATTACCACCGTGTGGAGCGGTCTCTCCTACATATTCTCTAAGGATGCAGTCCGACTTGTTTCCAACAAGACAAAGTTCAAACCGCCACCTTAAGAGGCGAACTGGATCTTATTGCCAAATAAATCAAAACTGTATCATAGAAACACGATTAATATGTAAAAAAAGATACTTGTACAGCTATGATACATGCAGCTAGACCAGTCAAGCGGCAACCCTTCGACGTCGCACCTCCTCTAAAGCAGCGACGACGGTCTGCTTTGAAGCACTGTGTTCCCTCCAGGAGTCACTGGCACGTCTATGAGAGCGGTCAACACTTGTGCAATGCGGAAGTCGGCGCTGCCTACTTTATTCTTGACAAAAATATGACAGTCAAAGCCAATGTTTTGAGCTTCTTAGGTTTCTTGGCTGGAGGACGGGCAGTTACGACTGGGAACCCAATTTTCGCAATGGAGGCAATGATATTGTGTTCACTGCAGTGACTGGTGAGCATAAACTAGGGCGCAACGATTAGGGACTAACCTCTTCTCGAATTTAGACAATAGGACGAGCAGGTAGTCCTTCTGATAACAGAGATCGCTTCTCAAAGACGATTCCCGAGTGAACTTGGCCTTCAAGTATCGAATCTGAACAATCAGACCCTTGCACTCCTTGTTGTGCTGGAGTTTCAGAGCCGATAATTGACGCTCGTCCCTTAATCAAAGTATCAGATCCAAGTTGTGAAGGGGAGAGAGGTACTTACATCACGCAGACGTGGCTTTTGAGATCCTCTTTTGCACGCAAGGTCTTCGCTCGTTGCCCATCCAACTGTTCGGTCAAGACTCTTATCTGGGTCTGACTTTGCTTTCTGGTCCGCTCGGCCCTCGAAGCCTCTTCCCTCTGCTTGGCCTCCAAACGCTCCTTCTCGGATCTGAGAAGTTTCAAGTCACGACCGAACGCCTCTGCGTCCCTTCTGACCCGTCTGAGGTCTGATTCCAAAGCGGCGACAGTTCTTGCGACGTCGCTCTTCTCTGCTGCAATGCGGTCCTTCTCTGCCTCTGTGCGCTGCAGTCGATCAGCTTGGTCATCCAGGGCACGTCGTAGATCATCGATCTCTCCAAGTTGGAGGTCGAGTTCGTGTCGGCGATTATCGTGCGACGCTTGTGAAGTGCGATATTCAGCCCTGAGACGGTTGGCATGCTACGAGATACCTGTCAATTGGCATTGACAGCAACCGAGAACCTCTGACCTCGGAGATTTCAGAAAAACGGCGCTGCAAGTCCTTGTGGTCCATCGCCAGCAGCGATCTCTCCTGTCGAAGCTGCTCCACCGTATCGGCGTTCTCTGAAACCCGTTCTTCCAGCAGTCGTGCCTTTTGTTCGGCGTTGACATTTACTGCCAGGAAGGTCAGGATGCGGAACATGGGGCTGAAAGGCTGGGAAGCTACCTCGAAGCTCGGCCTCCAGTTCGTGGTTCTCCTCCTTGAACCTCTGAAGTTGTTGCTTGACGTCTTGCATGTCCTGGGCAATGGGTATTAGCCCTGCTGAAACGATCAGAGAGCCGGATTACCGTTTCTGTTCTTTGGAGTTGGAGGAGGACATTTTCCTTCTCGCGGTTGACGCGGTCTTGTTCGGTGGATAAAGCCCTGAGGCGGGAGCGTTCAGACTTAAGGTCAGTTTCTAGGTCGGAGATGACGCGTCTGGCCTCTTCCAGTTCCTTTTAATCTCACTTAGCATACTCCATGCAAAGAGTGGTGAATGAATTTACCCCCTCAATCCCAACTCTCAACTTTTCTCCCGCCTTCTTGGTCTCGGCAACCATTCTCACTTCTTGCTCGACCGTACGAACTTTGACATTTAGGCGATTGGCGGCATCTTGCAATACCGCCTTCTCGCCAAGCAACTTCTCCTTCTCCTCTTCCCATTGTTTCTTCATCTTTGCCAAATGGGAATTAACGGAGTGGAGATCGGATCGAAGGGCTTCACTTGTCCTGGTCGGCGGGGTTGGCGGTTCGGATGGAAGAGTAGAATTGAAAGCATCCATGGAACTGTCGGGTTTGGGGCAGATTAGCATCCGCAGCTACCAACTCAACAATCATAATGTACCTTTCGTCGGCCTCTGCCCGGATAACGCTCCGAAGATCGACTTTGGTCAGACACTTTTGGCATCGTGCCCGCTCTAGGCGATGGACGCGCCGCTGCTCCTTTCTAGACAACCGGGCAATCTCTTCCTCAAGCGCGACGATTCTAGCTCTGGCATCTTCAAGCCGCTTTGTAAGACCAACAACACCAAGCCCGGCGTCCTCCAGTTTATCCAGTTTATCGTCGATGCTTTCGTTTGCCCGGTCGAGTTCGCGCTGCAACCTGGTAATCTCAGCAAGCAGAGGCGAAACCGTCCCGTCTGCTGCTGCAGTACTGTTAAGCCACGACATCTAGAACCGTATCAAAGAACTGCTGTAATTTTCAAGGAAACACGTACATCTCGGAGCGGCCCCCCAGGAGTTCGAGGTACTCTCACCGACATGGATAGGACCTGCCGATGGATCGGCGAGATTCCGCTCATGTTGAAAGCTTTGCTGGGCGTCCCCATCTCAGTTACAGTCGTTCTTAGGGCTTTGTTCCTTTCCAGCAAATCCTCCCGCTCCTTCTCGAGCATGTCGATCTTGGCGTCCTTGGCCACCTCGATCGCTTTCCGAGCCGGCGATTGATTGAGGAGTGCGGTGAGGCGGGCGATTTCTCTGTTGGCACCGTCGAGTTCTTCTTCCAGCGCCTCCATTTCGGCCTCTGTCGGTCCAGGAACAAGACGGCTACCTGACTGATCTTGCGAAATGGCTGAACTGTCGCGTTGACGCTCTCGTTCCCGTTCCAGAGTGCTAACCTTGCCCTTGAGCTGGGCCAGTTCCTCCTCATCGTCGAGCATCTTCTTCTCAGCAGCCTCGAGTGCTTCTTCCATCTGCCTGGCAAGCTCTTCAGCTCTTTCACGGGCGCCCTCCAAGCTCTCAACCTGCTCCCCCATTTGGTCCTCCACCGACCTCAGGCGTCCGATTTCTTCCTGTCGGGAAGCCGCCTGTTCTTCAAGGGCTTGCACACGGGCGGCGGCACCTTCGGCGGCCTCCTCTAGCTCGGTGACGTAGGTTTTTGTCAGACGCAGGTCCTCCTCGAGCTTGCGGAAACTATCGACTTGTGCCGTCATCTCTTCCGCCTTGGCGTCCAATTCCTGCTCGAGGGCCGCCGTGAACGCTCTCTCCTCCTTGACCTCCTTCTCGAGGTCATCAATCCGCGCATCCGACTGCATGACCTCATCCTCCAGCTCCTTGATCTGCGAGTTGGCGTTCCGCAGGTCGGCCAGGACTTTGGCCACTCGCTCGTTCGCCTCTCTCAACTCGCCTCCGAGCTCCTCTCCACTTTCAAGCACCCGTTCCGCCTTCTCCGCGCGCTCCATAGCGACATCGCGCTCCTCTTGTGCCTCCGCCATCCGCTTCTCCGCGTCTTTGACTCGATGGAGAGCAGCGTCTTCCGCACTGTCTGCCCGCTTCTCAGCAGTCTGAAGCCGCGCCTCCAAGTCGCCGACGATCCCTGCCACGCCTTTCTCAACCTCCTTCATTCGCTCTTTCCAACGCTCCTTGTCTCTTGCCCGCTCCTCCTTCTCCTTCTCTAGGTCCTTTTCCGTCTCTTCTTTCTCTGCCACACACCGCGTCACTTCTTCCTTGAACGCCTCTACCATATCTTCCAGCTCCGCCTTCTCTTCAAGCCAGCCTTCCGCGGCAACGTCCTCTTCTACATTGCCCAAAGCCGTCCCCCCCACACTCGACCGCCTCCCTGCACCGCCAACGCTCGTTTGGCGGCCGGCCCCTGCACCGCCGCGTTCCTCTTCAATACTCCTCACCCTCTCCATCAGCGCCTCATTCTCCTCCTGCAGCCGCCGGTTCAGCCCATGCAGGTAAGTATTAAGCTTACCCGCATTGAACCGCCCAACGCCATGCAGCCCTTGCGCACCGCCAAAGCCCATCACAGGGTCGAACGACGCGTTGGCGCGATAGTGGTGGGTCGTCAGGTCATGGGAGGACGCCGTCGAGATGATCGACGCCCCGTCGTGCGGGGTCGACCCGCCCGGGGTAGCCCACGGCGCCGCAGCGGATTCCGAGTCGGAGGTGGCGGGCGACGGGACGTAGGTCTGCGCGAGCGGGTGCGAGCTGCGGCGTGCGGGCACGCCGGGCGTGGCGCCGGCAAATGCCGTCCGGAGCGCTGGTGTCCCAAGTGCAGTCAACCGCAGGCCAGGCCCGGGGGTGGACTCTGCCGTGTCGGTGTCGCTTGGCACGCGCTGTGTGCGCCGGGGGTGCGGCGTGGGGACCTTGATGCGGGGGCGCGCTGTAGAGTTGATAACGTCGAGAAAGAAGGAGCGCCGGCGAGTATGTGGGGTGAGAGGCTCCTTGTCCGCTTCTACATCCTCGGCCTCGTCCTGCTCGGCTGGCTGGCTCGAGGATGGTGTGGCGGGGATGTTATTGGGAGGGGAGGGGAGATTGAAGCGCGCTCGAGGGCGCGGGAAGGCGGGAGTCGGTGTAAATGTCACAGATGGAGCCGGCGATGAAGCGGCTGGGGAATGGCGGCGATTCTGGTCGGCATGGAAGGTTGGTCCTCCTTCAGAGGAGAAAGTGGGCTCCGCAGACCCATCGTCGTTGGATGGCAGCTCCTGACCGTCGCCTTCCTGCTCCTCCTCCTCGGACTGCCCCGATCTCAATGGTGAAATATGAACATCAGTGATATCCATGGAATGCGTGTCGCCGTCCTGTAAATAAGAGTCGTTTCCGATGCTTTCTTCATCGTCTGGGCGCGAAACAACGATAGCAGGCGATGCAGTGGCCGATCGAGGCAAGGGTACAGCCGCTCCGAGTAGAGGAGAGCCAGTATTGGAGCGTGGAAATGCGATTGATCTATTGCTGCGGGGCGTTGAGTTGGTGGGCGAAGATGTGGGGGAGGAACCGGTGCGAGACAGCGAGGGTGTGCGATCCCTTGCAGGCGGTCGACGCAACTGGACATTGCGGAATCTATCATACGGTGAGGGCTGTTGATTCGTGAGCACGAGGGGCCTAGAAAAACGTGTATGTGGTGCACCTGAGGCTCAGACCGTAGGCTGACGGAATAGTCGTAATTCTTCTTGGGTGTGGGCTCATCCCGGTTGAAGAGCTGGGGGGAACTCGTTCGACTGACGGACTCGAGCGCATCTGTTAACGATACATCCTGCTCCCCTTCCTCGTCCTCCTCGTCCTCATCCGGAGGTAGATACACATCCGGAACACTGTCTCTGCTCCGATCGAATTCCTCCTCCGAAAAGTCCCCTGTACCACGTTCTGCCTGCACATCTGGCAGCGACGGGATCGCACTAACATCATCGAAACTGTCGGGGTGGCTTTGGCGAGTAGAAAACCCGCGAGTGGATGAGCGGCCCATGGACGAGCGGGATGTGCGCGCAATCGAATTGGCAAAGCGAGAAGTGGACGATGTACTGGACGCAGCACGCATAGTTGATGCCTGGTGTGAGGAAGGTGCGGGAGTCGAGTGCATTGGGGCCGACATGTTGCTGAGCTGCTCATCGACCTCGTCGGCGTCGTTTCTGTCGGATGATTGGTTCAGAGATTCGTTCTCGCCGTCCGAGTCGCCAAAGGCAGGAAGAGACGGCAGAGAAGGCATATCTCTGTCCTCAATGGCCTCTATGCGCCTCCAAATCCGAGACGGCGTCTCCAGCATTCCTGCCATTTTTCGTCCAGTGGCGGAGGGATGAAAGGTTTGTTTTCAACTTGTGACTGACGCGGCGTGACAAGAAACACGTGATCGTGTTATCATTTCGCACGCTCTCTGCCTCCACCTCTCATGCCGCCGTCACGCAAGATTTTTGGTGTGCTTCTCAAGCCTCTGTAATACGGACTAGAATCCTTTTCCTCTTGGAGATTTCTTTTTCAGAACGAGAAGTCCCCTGGACCCATGTTTAGCACACTCTCGACCAGGTGAGAAATTGTCGTTTGAGCTTCCGCATGATTTAATCTTTAGAAGTGCTTGTTTATGACCATCGCAGTTGTTCGGCTCCTAAGCTCATACATTTCTCATGTTTTTCCATGGCAGAGGCATAGGAGATTCGAGTTATTCCTCTGACCAAGGAACAGATGAGATTACGATGGAATCTCTAGCGCGAGATCTTGTGTTTCTCATTGCTCATTTACGCTGGCAAGAGGTAGCAAATGCTAGTACTCCCGTCCCTTCAATCGCATCCGACGCCTCTTCCATTTCGGGTTACCCACGTCCTCTTGGCTGGGACACGATCTGTAGTACTTCAAGACCCGCAGCATGGCCTACAGATCAAGCCTACAAATGTTCCACGCACGCAGTCGGACTGTCGGAGAGAAAGGGGCTGATTAAACGCACACTTCAATCGACATTCTACCCTGTATGGCTGCACGCAAACGCGGCGAGGTTCGAACATAACATTCACGACACCCTCCACGGACGGTGCGATTCATGTTTTTTCCCGTGATCTGGTCTGAGACTCTTGTGGCAGTCCACGGCCCCCGGCTACCATCGGTACAGTGTTTTTTGATGCAATTTTATCCCGTTTACAACCAGAATGCTGAAAAACAGAGAGAGGCTGTCAGTAGTGTATCCGCTTCCGAGGAAATGTCTTTTGCTCATGCGTCCTCCTCGCATAGCTTCAGCGGTTTAATTTTGAGGACCTGTTGCCGAATATCTCCCGTAACATACCAGTCCTTGTCATCCACGGTGAGCATGACATCGCGTAAGGAAATCCTTTGACGCATCCCTGGGGGCCGGGGCGCACTTCATAGAACTGGTTAATCAACCCGGCCAAGTGCCCAGTCTTGCATTTGGTCACCAATGGTTTGAATATCTTGACTTGGAGGTTTAGTATAACGTTGTCGAGATGCATTTGCGGAACTAGGCGGCCCCTTGTGCTCAACAATTCGGCGTCCAGGAGGAATCGAAGGAGGTGCAAAAGATTGGACCTGTGATTGAATAAATACATGCTGTTGAATTATTTACGATGCCGAGGGTGGGCGTATGTACCCGGCTCATGTCTTGAACAACAGTCCACCGGAACAGCAGGAATTCCACGCAAGAGTCTGATTGGCTGAGCATAGCGTCGATTCAACGGCGTGACCAAAACAGATATTTCCTTTGGAGGAATGTAGTTGTCCAGACTCGAGTTTTTGGCGTATAGTGCGGAGACGGCTGTGAAGCATAATCTGACATGGATTGTTGGAGGGATTTATGCGGCTCCCACGTGTATTTGCCCATTCCCAACCTCCCCTCCCAATTCATCACCAACCCAATGGCGGCGGAACAGTGCTCGGCGGACACCACGATAAGCTGCAGCAATGAAACTCCGTTCAACGACGAGGCGGCAGATATCATCGTCCGGTCTTCTGCGGACAAAGTAGACTTTCGCGTTCACAAGGCCTTTCTCGCCGTCGCGTCACCCGTTTTTCGGGACATGCTTTCTCTCCCGCAAGGAGAACTGAGCAGCGATGCATCCGATGTGCACGTGAAGGATGGTCTTCACATCGTTCCTCTCGATGAGGACGAAAAGACGCTGGGAACGCTACTCCGGATGTGCTACCCCGCTTGGATGCTTGCAGATTGCGAGCCGCTTTTTCCAACCGTAGAGCGTGTGCTGGCGGTGTTTGAAGCAGCCAAGAAGTATGCGATGGACGGTGTCGATCGGGAAGCGCGTGCAGCTCTACTCGACCCGCGCTTCATCCACCCAGACCCGCTGCGCATGTTTGTACTTGCGGTGAAGCATGGGCTGCACGACGAAGCCAAAGTCTGTGCCAGGGACACGCTACGCCTGCCAGTTCTCGGGCGTGACTATATGCCAGAGCTAGAGCACATCACGGCGGGCGCGTATCACCAGCTCCAAGATTACCACGTCCGCTGCGGCGCCATCGCCCACGACGTCGCGAAAAACTTCCACTGGATCACCGCCGAAACGTGGGCCTGGTTCGAGTGTTCGGCGTGTCGAGGGAGCTCGCAAGTCACGATTTCGGGCGAGCGGCGGAAGTGGGTGTCGAAATGGTGGGCGGAATTCATGTCGGAGGCGAGCTGTGCCTTGAGAGAACGCCCTTCTGGAACGACGGTGGATATAGATTCCGAGGTCGTGCACAGCGCCGTTGGCAAGGGCGCTGCTTGCGGAACCTGCCGTTCGAGGGTATTTCGTGAGATGAAAGAGTTCTGCGGGATATTCGTGGCAGAGGTAAACAATGCTGTGGAAGTGGTGAGTGTTCGCTGTTTTGTTTCACCTGCTTTAATTGGTTCGTTAATTGCATTCAACCCAAGGTTAAAATGGACATTCGCCCAGAGTAAAGTGTCAGTGAGGAAACGTTTAACTGGTATATAGTTTCCGAGCTGGTTGTGGTTCTGGTTCAAGTTGAAAAGATCACATGACGTGGTTGCATTTCCGGCACCGGCACGGTCCAGCCGGCAGCCCCTCGAGCTTGAGTAGTAAATAGCTGCCTTCTGGGTATACAAACGAGTCCAGGCCCAGGCTGCCATCCAGGTCAACCCTGGTTGAACTTCGGCAGAAATCACCCATTGAAGACGACTGCGAGCCACCAAGTTTGATTAAACTTCAATGCCAAATCCAAGCCAAACCGATTTCAACTTTCTTTGAGCCTTCAACAAGCCAAGGTACGAGGTAAGTTTTGTTGAAGCGTCTGTCTAGGAGAGACTACTTTGAGCCCGATCTCTTCTGTCAGCTGCAGTCAATTTCTTCGCTCCAATTATTATTCCCTACATGAATTCCCCGCGCAAGGTTAACCTTTGCGTGTACAGTAAGCTGCTGTTAACAATTACTTCCGTTTTGTGGAAGCCTTCCCTCGGTCCCTATCTAATCTAATCAGACACAACTAATACGTCATCGTGCAAAGACAAAGATAGGGGCTGCGTCCACTCGCTAGTCCTGTCTTGCTCCGGCTAGAGTAATAAGTGTAAGATAAGGTAGATGACAAGATGGAGGACGACCTCTCCGGTAATACTTAACTGGTGGGGCTTCTAGGGCTTCATCTTCGTCTCCCAAAGTCCCTGGTGCACCTTGTGTACGAACTTGACCACCCGATTCAGAGTCAGAATATTTGAGCCTCTGCCGCTCAGCTTTCATGCTGCTGGTTGAGTGCTCCTGTTCTGGAACCGACCGTCGAGCTTCTCGCTTGACGGAAGTGTCAAGTTCTCCCAAACCGATAACTCTCCCAATTTTTGGCATACCTATCAGACTCGCTCTGATTTATTACACATACCAGTGCTACTTCGTTATGTGTTCGCTTATCATGTTTATCTAGAGTCCTTGCAACTAGTCTACCTTACCGGAAATTGAACCGAGTTGAACCATACATGAGTAGCATAGATAAATCGATGGGTACTTGGTACTTGGCCTCGTAGGGGCGAGATAGGGTCAATTAGTGTCCTATTCTCGCTGGTATGGGATGAAGAACCACTCCTGACTGCGGCGTCCGAGCGTCCGAATACTGCACACATACTATTGCGTCCGAAATATTAATGGCGGCATCTGGAAATTCGATGCAGTTGCAGACGGCGCCGGTTCACTTACATATAGTTATTCGGAGTCCGCGGCTTGCGATGAATACCAGCGTCAACTGTATACTAACGAAATGACCATTGCACCCGAGATTCGGCCGGAGCGTGTTTACTGGTGATTACGCACTCAGCACCCGCCGAGCGCATGGCGTGGCGCAAGGATCGTTCCTGTATGTGATACGCGCCCGCCGTTTTGATGAGCGCCAAAAATGTGATACCCCGCAGTTGATTGAGTGAGCTCCGTTCCGTTAACGCCTCTTTGAGTGAGGTGGCCGCAGGGAACAGTCCGTTATCCATCAAAGTTCACCCGGACCCTCCGTGGGAAAGCTGTCAATTAGTCAGCAAGATCCTTTGGGTAAGGTACTCCCCATCCACCCTCGACGAACGTCACGTGAGATGTCTATATTGGGCCATGTTGACGGAAAATAGAGAATAGGGTTACTGTAAACGATACTGTGGCCAATCCCTTCGACCAGATTGTGCATATACATACAATAAATGCACCACCCAAAATCTGGACCTCTCAGACGACTGTGTGTCAATAGGTTAACAAAGTTCAATGTACACTCCTGACCGATCAATGCCATCAAGTCCGGTTGATCTGGCCCAATTGTGGTGCGGATTTGTTTATAATGGACCACATCAAAATGTGAGGCCACTTACTTTGTTACTAAAAGCAGTAAATGACCTATATCTATAATCTGGTCGAAGCAATTGCTCCCACCGGAGCCATGGATTATCTTACAGATTTATTTATATGGCAAGTTCCGTAACAGGAAATTTCACGTGACGTTCGTCGAGGGTGGATGGGGAGTACCTTATGTTCACAGAATCCCAATAAAAAATTGCGACCAGGCCTCTGGAAAGTGCCCCCAACCCAACTAGGCATCCAGTAATTTGTGCTTCATTTTTTGTAACCTCCAAGACGGCGAGGCGAGGGCAAGTTGAGGGTGGCGGTGTTTACGGAGGGTCCGGGGGTGATCGCTAACTGACTGAGCTCCTTGGGTGGCCGTCGCTCTCTAGTTATAAGCACCGGGCGGCATCGCGATCGAGTAGTTTCAGTCCAAGTAGTTGATGATGAATAAATAAGACCGGGGTTTCATTTGGTCCGAGGATGCGGCAGGTCCCATTTAGCGCGGGGACGAGTGCGGGGGCGGATGTGCACACTTATTGTATAATCTGCGGCGCTGAATCGGAGCTTCAGGCCGATCAATAGGAAACGAGGGGACCAACAACGTCATTAGATTCGTGGAGAAGACGCGGCTTTTGTAGATTCAACGCGGTTGGAGCATCTGTCGAGCGGAGCGGAGGAATTGGTTTTACAGGCGCGCAAGGCCATAACCTGAGGTATGCGAGCGTACACAGGATCCGGGGGAGATCGGAGGGATGACGAGGGGTGCAATGTTGGGATTCTGAATATTCAGGGATGGATGTAGGCGGAATGCGAGTGGATAATGGAGGGTATGTTATGCAGGGACGGATGGGAGGATGAAATGCAAGGGTAAAGTCGGGATGTCGGGTGACTTGCGTCGGACCGATTGTAAGGATGAGCCGGCGGGCACAGCCACTTGGATCTACCTCCCTCAGATATTGCGACAGCCAACAGAAAAAGGCTGGTGGCTAACTCTCCCCACGCCTCTGTCATGGCACATTACCTCCCTGTCCTTCTTGTCTCCGTCTCAACCAACGCCGTCCCTGACGATTCGGCTTTGGTTACCCTTCCCCGAGGTCAGGTAGACTATCTCTCGCACGAGTGGACGGAGGAGGATGTCTGGCGCTCATGGCGCAATATGACGCGGCAGAAGAATGAGATCGCAAACGGCATGCGGCTCGAGAACGCGAGCTGGCGCACTTGGTGGAAGCAGCGCAACAAGCTCAAGACGGTCACTCCCGAGACGCTCAATTGGTGCTTTTTTTCTCGCTTTACAACGTCGTCTTTTGCTCAATGAGAGCAGGCTCAAAGACTCCGACGTGACATGGCTATATGGGCCTTTGCACACCGCTGTCGAATGGACGCCACCTCCAAAACCCAAACCCGACCCGACGGAGGTTGGTAAGCTCTCTTCAGCAGAAGACCGCCTCGATCTCGCGGCAAAGCACAAACCCATTCTGAAGCACCGGAGCATCAGCGAGATGCTCCAGAGTGACCTTCTTGTCTCTCCCTTGTTCAGTCCTGCCGAGAGCGAGGACGGTGAGGAGGAGGACGACGGGGATAACACAATTAATACCTCGACTTTCAATCTCCGTCCCGCCCGCCCTCCCTTATTGCAAACCAAGAGCGCGCCTCACATTCACCGGCCTTCACATCCGTCCTTACGGAAACCTTCGCCGCCTCGCATTCTCCCCCCCTCCATGGCATCGTCGAATGGGAACCAACCCCCTACTCAGTCGTCGAAACGTCACATTACTTTCAATACATTCGTCGAGCAGTGTATTGCTGTCGACTCGCCGCGTCGCACCCCACTCTCTCACAACTCGTCGAGCTCATCGTCGAATTCCGACAATTCTAATTCAAATAGTGTCGGTGCCGCCTGGGATGGTCGGACCCGTGGCCTTCGGTGGGCGGAAGACGATGATGACAGTGACGACGACGATGCAGGGGCTTGGGCGGGTGAGAGCGCGCTCTCCAGCGACTCCGACGATGCGCTCGAGGTCTGTCTTCCACGTTCGCGCTCCAATTCCTCGTACTCGCGGTCGTCTCGCTCGTCGCATAATTCCAACAAGCCGTTATTCACCTTGTCGACCGACAGCAAGACGATCGCACCGATCGCGCCCGCGCGCCTGAAAACAACAGGTGTGGGCAATGGCTGGGCGGGCAGCGGCTGGGTAGGCACTCGCGATGAGGGGCGCGACCCCGAGGAGGTGCATATTCCGCGGTCGGGCGCCGCGGTGGACCTCACCTCACATAACCTATCATCTGCCTTCGACGCAGATGATGATACCTTCGACGAGGACGTGCACGTGGACGACGTCTTTACGCATCGCTCAGCGTATTTTTCCGCGGATGGCGCATATGACTACTTCGCGGGCCCAGATCTAGGTGTCGAGTTTGGTTCTGGGGTGGTGCCGCGCGAGCAGAGGGGTAGGAGAGGAAGCACCGGCGCTGAGATTCTCGAGATTGAGGGCACTTCCCCGATGCGCTCGCGCTCAAAGTCACGGTCAAAATCCCGGTCACGGTCGCGCACGCCGTCGCCCGCCGTCCTCCCTCCCACCTCCTCTTCGCCTAATGTCAGCGTGTCCCCCAACGCATCCTCTCCGCCGCCTGGCGGGAGGGCCTCAGGCTTACTTTCACCACCGCCGCGTGGCCGTGACTCGTCGCTCTCCTCGTCGTCATCTGCATCCCAGGGCCGAGGACGCAGTGCCACGCGTACCTCGTCCAGCAGCAGTCTGAGCGACCGCGAGCGCAGTCGATCGAGCCACACGAGTCCGCTTGGGAGCCTCAGTCCTGAGTATGGCGGGGTACGGGCGAGCGCCGATTACGGCACTGGGTTCCCGTATACGTATGGCATCAAGGCTAAGCCTCGGGGTGCGAGTACCAGCGTCAGCCCGGATGGTGTCAATGTCAGCCCGGAGAAGGGGGCCCCGGCGTCGGAGGCGAGCACCACGACGACCAGCACGGAGGACTCGAATTCGGGTTCCAGTGGGGCGACGGCCACGCGGCCGAGAGTGGAGGTGAATGGCGTGGGTGCGGGGCACGTGGACGAAGAGGACGAGCCGACTCGCAATCCGCAGACGCCGGCTAATTCGCCTGTGGTTCGCATGCAGGCCCCAGCATATGTTTCTATACCGGAGAGATCCCCTCCCTTTTCTGTCAACTCCTCAGCCTCGACAAATACAAGTGTTCCATCGTCTCAATCTGTCACTCCCACCATAGCTGCGCCAAATAACTCCACCTCCCCCACCTCCCCCACCAGCAAATCAATACCTATCTCCCCGCCGCGTAAGCGGCCAGGAAAAAATACACTGACGGTGGAGCTGGAGGATGCGAGGGAGGTCGAGTACGATGGTGAGACAGACGATGTGATTGCAGACGAAGCGCGGCGTTCCAATCCCACCCCCGCCAACTCGCCCGTCGTCCGGGTGCGCGTACCTCCACGGATTCCGGGACCTGGTGTGGGTGCGGGTGTCATCGGCAAGTCAAAGCCACCGTCGACAGCTAAGTCAATACCCAACTCCAAACCCACAAAGCCCACGTCACCGCCTAAACCGCCGTTCTCTCACGTCCCCGGTTCCCCTGCGCATGCGTCATTCCAGACAGCGGCGAGTGCAGCAACGGCGGAACGCGCCACGCCGAGCCCGAGCAGTGGGACTGGAAGCACCAGTGCACTGCAGCGCTCTCTAGGGCCGCCGCAAAGTGACGGCGACGGGACGATCGTCGGCAAAGCCGTGGGCATCGTCTCGACGGCCGGCGCGTACCTCGGCCTGTGGAGCGGTGCTTGAGGTGCCTGTTGTCTGTTCTCCTTTGAAATTATCTCCCCTTCCTCTTGCCCTGCGTTCGCTTGCACCATCCATCCATCTTGGACCCCGCATTATTACTTACCCTTACATTTCCGCACCCCACGAGCAAGTCCACTTATTAGTTGTTTACGTAACGCGAGTCACGTCGGTTCTAGTTATTCTACGACAAGTACTAGTATATAGTATACAGTTGGTGTTACCTTACGAAGAGCTGTCTATATGTACCCAGAAATTGAGTCACATTCCATGCCTAAATATCTGGATTGTTCAAGATGAAGAGAAATGACAATGTGTGGCACTCCGTGCTGTCGCGGTCTTTGCAGAAAGGCACATTGCCTTATTAAGAAGCAAGCGGTAGTTGTTTTCTGATGACGCAACCAAACAAAGCTCGATCCCACCCACGCGGCTCACGCCAAGGAACGTAGTTCTTCCGCGCGATCGTTCAGCGCACGCGGAAATGTATGAGCCGGGGCCCTCTTTTGCAAATTCACATTCTCCCTCCCTCAGTTCCCCTCACGCTCATTCCAACTTCCAAAGAATTTGTGCAGTGCTAAGGCCCGGGTTGTGTCGGGTTTCTGCGTTCTCCGAGTCGATCGCAAGAGTCGATCGCAAATTTTATCATGTGCGTCTTCTCCTCTGTCCTTCTTATTAATTTCCAATCGGTCGCCCCTCCTGCAGAATCACAAGCTTCTCAATTTGCTCCCTGTGTGCAGCGGTATTCGTATGGACCTGCGTGGAGGTCGCAGCTGACCCATTCTCGTTGGTTTCCATTGAAACCCATATTTTGGGTGTGGTCGAGATGCCAACAAGATACTACGCCGCCAACAGTCAGACATGTGTTCAACAGCTGGACACGATCTCATGGCTACATTCCGAATCCAGCTGGGTCCAGCATTCTAAATGCTGGCCACCAGGTTCAATCCGAATGGGTCCACACTGGACCCAGTTCGGAAGTGGCAGCCAGCTGACAATTCAGCGGGGATCTGGTCCTTCCAGTCCAAAAGGTCATCTTCTGTATTCGGAATAAAATAAGTATATTGGACGGATTCAGGTAGGGTCAATGGTTAAAGGAATGCCTTGGATTAGATGTAATATGTACATGTATCGAAGGAGAGAAGGGACTAATGACGCCCTGGAACTGAACTGTGCAATGCTGAACGATCCGGGTGCCGACACATGTAGTCTGTAGGACATTGTTGCAACCATACAGTTGGACCACTGCGAATCCGGTGGGACCATCGGAGTTTCGAACTGGTCCAGGCTAGCGTAAAGCTTGATGAGAGAGCCAGGTTACCGAAGGACGCCGCAAGACAGGATACAGCCGAACGAAAATCGGTGGGGATTGCGAATGGTCGATTTTTGATGCCCAAGGCGGGAGTACAATGCAGCGGTTTTCAGTAAGTAGTGCTTGACCGAGTCAAATGAAATAGGCAAACGAGCAACAACTTGAGAGTGAGTAAGATTGAGTTTGAATGCCTCGCGAGTAGAAGTTGAAACCATAAAATTGAAGCAGTAGAGTTGATGGGCCAGAGTATCCTTCGTTCAGGCTTGAAGGCTTGAAGCCTCGAGATTCCGTTTGATGTTTCGAGCGCTCCAAAATTTGATCCATAGCTTGCTAATTGGATTCTTGAGAATGGGTTGCATTGCTGCCTTGGGTCTCGATCCTCAGGTCTTGGGAGTGGTGCTTGACACTTGTATTACACCCCAGAGCAAATCCGTGGGTTGGTTACAGGAACAGCTTGGGACGAAGAGGCATAAATGATGGATGTTTTACGGGGTCGCACAGGCAATGAAATCCATCGAAATTCATACCACATTGCTTGACGGCGCCAATGCAAGCAACCAGGACAAGCCTGCAGCAATTTACTTGATCCATTCAGTTTGAGCGTCACGAGCGATTCTCTGTGTCGGTGTGAGAACGGAACTTGATCCTTGAAGCTGCACCACTGAGAGTGATTGTAGCTGATTATCGTTCGTACAGACTTGCGAGAGGGTACGACCTTGAGACGCTATAGCGTTCAAGGTACGGCGGAGACTTGAAAGGCGGTGGGGTCCAGAGGGACAATGGAAGAAAATGGAGAGAAACGGATCAACATACACGTGACACATAACAACTCCAAGCATTGCGCACGGACCTTTCGGCTGCGAATACTTCCAGCAATCTCGATGGCACCTGGCAAAGGCTGGACATACTATAGAGATTCACAAGTTCAACCACCGAGAATGATACTTGATGCAAGAGAATATCCACCATACATTCACATTCATTATCTTCGTTGCTAGGTGTTCGAAATATCCTACGGCGTTACTCACAGGGTGTACCTGTACCCACTCCATTCGTCTCCTTTCTCTCGTTTCGCGTCCGCAATAGTGTCGAACCTGCCATTTTTCTCGTTCCGCGCGTCGAGTTCTGAGTCGCCAGATTTCCCGATCACCTCGTCCCGTACTCCTCGTTCACGGCGGGCGTTCTCTGCCCTCAGCCCGAAGTGGTATACGAGCGACGCAAGAATTCCAAAAACGATGTACATCAAAACGAGGCCGTGCCCTAAAGCGTACCAGGGCTTGTCTTTCGCGCGGTACTGGAAAACGAGGTCGTCAGAGGAGAGTGGGCAATCATCCTTATACTTACGACATTGGAACTAACGGCGCCATTGATGTTGCCGCTATGCTAATATCAGATTGCTTGAAAGAAAAAAACTTGGGCGGAAGGAACACACAAGCTGATCACCATGGCCAAAGACACAGAGCGCTTATAACTGCCTTCGACGTTGTTTGATACCCACGCACTGTACAAAAATAATGTGAGCAATCAAAGCCTCCTGCGCATATCGTTTAACGCACATCGTGTTCGCTGAGGAGATGTGAATTTAGATTAAGGAGTAAGGTAAATATATCGGAAGGACAAACGTATAACCGGATAGATACCGCTGCACTAAATGTCAGCACAAGAGTGAGGGGAAGCTCGACAGACACACCAAGTTGCCATATACACAGCGAAGTATGACAAGGCGGCATTTCGTGAAGCAATGAGGATTATGTATCCCGCACAGCCTATTTCATTGGATACGATGAATTCCTGAGCTTTAAACGGACGGCAGAGACAGCACCTATACACAGAAAACCTCTACAGCAACATTAGATTTTACAAACACGATCACGTGCCGGTTGAAAACGCACATGTTGAAATACCCTCGGTGCCCATATCGATCGGCCATGAACCCGACGAGACACGTAATGCAACAGGCAAAAAAGTACACAGGCACTGAAAAAAAATGTAGAATATATCAGCCGGGGCCCCGTGAACGAATAGGTAGGTACTGGACCTGTAAGGAGATTTGCTGAAGAAGGGAAATATATGAGCAAGGTCCCAAGAACGAACAGGCAGGTACTGTACCTGGAGTAGCTTTGAATCCTACAGAACAGTCAGAGGACGTGGTACATCAGAAATCCGATATTTACCGAGCTGAAAGATAGAACCGTTAGTATTTGAACATCATGACGGAATATTGAGACACAGACCTGGTTGATGATGGTCGGGAGGAAAAGCGAGAAGGAATAAACTTTCAACTTGTGTGTGAATTTTCGTCTTTCGCATAATCGGATCAACCTACGAGGCATGTCGGCTCCCATATAAACCACCATTCCAACCCAAGTCTTCCAGTCTAATAAACTCTTCCAGATGTACTTCCATTTGAGTGTCTCTCCAGCGGCTGAAAATTGGTCACTGCCAGATAGTCTGGGAATCACTTCTTCCCTGACGGTTAAAGAAACGTACTCTGATTGCAGTCTTCTAATCACAAGGGTTCGTTCCGCCTCCGTAAGGAATTTGGCGGTGTCTGGGAAGTCCTGTATGATCCAGAATGAGGCTGCACCTGCGAGGACTGTCGCTAAGCCTTCGAGAATACTGAAAATGTACTTGGTCAGATGCTGCACCGGGGTGCAGTGGCCGGAAAACCATACAAAATCCAAGCCCATGCAGGCTTTCCTCCGACACCCTCCATATTTGAAATAGCAGCCTGAAAATAGTCAGGAAATGTCAAGTAGCCGAGCGGGAACAACAAACTTACGGCAAGAAGACCGCCGAATGCACCGGAGACGGTTGCCGCGGAGAAGAATATCGCCGCTCTGATCTTTGATAAGATGGTGATATCAGTCGGGATATCCTGGGTAGGATAAAACAGGTACGTACCCCAAATTCGGAACGCTTGTACCAGCTGAAGATACAGAGTTGATCACAGTGACTGATCGGGAGAAATGAACATACCACGACAGATAGTAATTTACGCCTATGGATGTAGATGTTATTTCCCCCACACCGGCGTGATGCGTGCTAGACACTAACCTGGAAACAAGCCAGCTTCCTGGTGTTATTATTAGGTTGGAAGTTGAATGCGGAGAAAAAATATCGACTGACGAACGTGCCCAACATCCATCTCATCCCTTTGGATGGGTAAATAACACGCGCTGACAGTGAAAAGAGACGGTACTTACCGACAAGGCCACCGTAGTTATGCACAAGGCCTTGAACGGTCTGGAGAACGAGGTTGTAGTTGTCATCGCATGTCATAAATAATATTCGCACCATCATAACGCCCCACAATAACATGAGAAGACTCAGCCACACGGAAGGTCTTAGTCGTTTCAAAAAAACGTTTGAGGGAACCTGCAAATACCATCAGTGGTCAAAAGCACGGCGGTGTAGGGAGACCCACCTCAAAAATAGCATAGCTATCGCACAACAACAACATTAGGATGTCGGTGTAAAAAAGCAAAGAAAAAAGGGTATTGAGCCTTCACCTGAAGAAGAAGACCGTCAAAGAGATTAAATACTGGTCGTCCGTCATGTGGAGGCTCTCCTCCAAATGGTATAACTGTGGAATTTTGAACAAATATTCAAAGCAAGGTCGATGATTCTGGATTGTTACAAACCTTGGCACTGTTTTAAGTCTGGTAAGAGAACATAGAAATACGGAAGAAAAGAGCGGTATTACTTTCCGATACTGGTACGATCCAGAAAGCTAAGAAGATACAAAAAGGAAAGCCAAGGAATGAGGGCCAGGTCCAGTTTCCGCATCAACTTGCGCTCATCCACACCGCTCGTATCGACGTCCGCATTGTAAAGAGGAGGTGTATGGATAGATGTCGCATTCTCCGAGATTTGTACAGAGGCGGGGGGTGTCTTGGAGTCCATGATGCGTGGGGGAAGACAACAAGCTGCAAGATCATTGTTATCATGAGTAATGTATAAATTACGAAGCTTCATCGGACCTTCCCCATTTGAGACAGTCAGAAGGCCATTGAACGGCTGAAGATTTTGACGCTGATATACGCGCTATACGACATATGGAGCTAGCGAATTTACACGCATTTTACTGGCCATGCTGGAATGAAGAAACTGCAGGATTCAACCTGTCGGAATGCAGAAAGCTGAACCTGGTTGTTTCCTCAACTGGGAGGTCAAAACACCGCGGCGCTTCGCTGTAGTCAACGGTGGGTCCCAAAGCAAGAGAGTATGTATGTAGTTCGGACGAGTTCGGATCGCTTGACATGTTTTCGCTAATTTCAGACTCAGCTGACTTACGCCGAGAGATGCGGCTATATTTGGAGGCACGCGGGTCACATATATTTGGCCAGCGATTTGGTGGACCTACCCATGTAGAGACGTTTCGTGCAGCGTGAGATTGGGGTGGGAGACGGTGAGAGACACTCTTCTTGAATGACGCGCTGACGGATCATGAGCTCTACGTATTTTCATGCGCTCGGAATTTGATCAAGGCACAGAAGAACCCAGGTGAGGTCGGTGAGGCAGGTTGAGGCCGGCATCCCTGGCAAGGCTGTCTAGGCTGTATCGGTGGAGCTCGGCACCTCGGTTAGGTAACTTGGGTTGTGGGGTGACGGCTCCCCATGGAGCCCCGCATTGATCAGTACAACTGATAGTGGCCAAAGGCGGACCGTCCGTCCATCTCCGTGTTCATTTCGGAGGGTAAGATGGCATTGGCTTGTTTCGTTCAACTTCAAGTTGCGCTTGTGAAGCAGGAGATGTTTGCACGTGATCTGGTGGCTGTGGAGTTCGCCTTTATCAACTCTTTATCAACCGCTCTTCCCATGGCTTCCGTCCATCGAGTTTTGGGCAAATTTTGACTGGTTTCGGTCAAAGATACGTGTTCAAGACTTGGGAGCTTTCCTCTATCCGACCGACTGCGGGAGCTTCTCCACAGTCGTCTGCACCGCTCATGTCACTTGGCTATGATACCGGCGCTCTTCTGTTGTCTGAGATTTCGAAAGCACTGGCCCGGCATAATCCTCAACTTACAGGACGGGATGCACCGTATCGCCACCGCTCTGCCGTCAAACAGTCGGGCCGCTTCTTTATGAGCTATGCTTTGGTTCTGATCTCGTCATCTAAGGAGCTTCGAGCAAGCTTCGAGGAACTTCAAGTTCTCACTGGCAGGCCATCAAGGTGTATTAAAAGAGGCGTTGACCGCTATTTCTGGAATTACCGGACTTTTTTCATGAATATGCGACTAAAAAATTACGGACGTAAACTACCCGAATGAGAGTGGGTGAAGTGACTCTCCTTGTAGCATCTCCACCCCTCCGGTCGCGTCGGAGGCAAAAGCGTCTGCCCCTATCCTGCCTCGTGACGGGAAGCCAACAGCGGCTTCTATCTGTCACTTCCGTGGACCCAATAGCACAAACCCGTCTGTTTGCCGTTTCCCACTCAGAATGGACGACAGCAAAAACTCGCCCACCCACTCAGTTCACATTGTCGAGGAGAAGAGCTCAGTTGAACATGCACAGCCCCTGTACAACAATGATGTAGATACCAGTGCGATCGATGAGCGCAAGCTCCTTCGAAAGGTCGATTTGCGGCTTATCCCATGGTTTGCCGTGTTGTACCTTCTCAGCTTCCTGGACCGCACCAGTATCGGAAAGTGAGTGTCAGACAGTCAATCGAGTCCCAGCTAATGAGAATGCATAGTGCAAAAGTTTGTTGATCGATCCGGGCCTGAATGTGAACGCTTATTGGGCTCTTATCGCATCGCAGCTCTATAATCTCGAGCGCGACCTCAATATCTCGGACAATCAGTATCTGATTTCTTTGACCATCTTCTTCATCAGGTTAGTCTCACGCTTCAAAATGGCAGTTAACATCATTGACCGAGGAGTCAGCTATGCCATCTTTGAGGTCACCTACATACTCTCCGCCGTTTTGCGAAGGAGAGAATTTACTAGATTCAGGTTCCGTCCAACATATTCCTCAAACGCCTAAAGCCTTCCGCGTGGTTCGCGTTTCTTATGGTAAGATATATTTTCTAGATGATTGTGTAGTAACAAACCGCAGGTGATATGGGGCCTGATCATGGTAAAAAGGGTATTTCGCACTCAGTCAACAGGCTCACACCTCACGCAGACACTGCAAGGAGTGGCGAAGAACTTCGGCGGCCTGATCGGCAAGTTATTCAACATGGCCTCTGATTTCCAAGACGAATATATCTCCTAGCGCTTCGATGGTTCCTTGGCATTTTCGAAGGTGAGCACGGAGTAATTCCTCGACTGACACTGAAGTACTCATCCTTCATAGCCGTGAGTGCCCGGTACACATTCAGCCAACCAAAAAATTACCATCTGGAAATCTAGGGCCTATATCCAGGCATGTCCCTCCTGAAATCCAATAGAAACTTTTGTTACTCATTTTTCTGCAGGGATGGCGTACCATCTCAGTTGGTATGAATTCCATTCTGGGCACTAAATGGAATCTTTAAAATAAACCATCAGTTGGTATAAACGATCAGAACTCGGCGTAAGTCCAACCTACGTAGCCAATAGACTTCCGAGATGAACCAATTTTCCAGATACGGACAGCCTTGTTCACATCTGCAACTACTCTATCTGGCGCCTTTGGAGGGCTTCTCGCCGTAAGACCTCAACTCACTTTTTTCAATTTTTCCGACCTCGATTTCTCAGGCCGCGATCTCGAACATGGATGGGATCGGAGGGCGGCCCGCGTGGTCCTGGATTTTGTGAGCACTGGTTGAATTCAAAAATAAATAAAATATGCATGATACTGAGAGGTAACAGTATTCTGGAAGGTCTTGTAACCATTCTTGCCGGAATCGCATCCTACTGGATCGTCCAGGATTTTCCCGAGACGGCGACATTTCTCACAGAAACCGAGAGGACGTTTATGATCAGACGACTCCAAGGCGATGACCAGTTCTCTGCCGCGGGGGAGAAACTGCGAATTCGAAACATCCTTGCGAGCTTTCGGGATTGGAAGACCTGGTTCGGAAGTAGGGCGTTTTCCTTTTTGCTTGATATTTTTTCAACTCTGCCCACGTGACTGACTTGAACATCAACTTTCAGTGCTCCAGCTAACTGGGTGCGAACCACTCTCTCTGGATGGGGTAAATTCTAATATGTTCTCTTTGTTTAGCTGCGACATGCCGCTATACGCCTTCTCGTTGTTCACCCCCTCAATCATCAACCAGGTATGTCCTGTCAATGGCCTTGGTTCAATGTTGAATTTCCCGGCTTGAACAGCTTGGTAGACCTGTCCTGATTGTCTTCTGAGCGTATTATAATTTTCACGACTCGCAGGATTCTCAGCTACTCCAGCAAATCTCCTTACAGTGCCCATCTATGCTTTCGCGGCTATCGTAACGTAAGGAGTTCCTTGTAGCATCCTCCGCGAACGAACATATCTGAACTAAGAACTAATATGCTATCCTCTTGCAGCTGCTGTGTCGCGTTATACGCAGATAAACATGGCCGGAGAGGTTATTGCAACATGTGAGTGCCTTCAACCGCCAGATTTCAATTACACCACTCCTAATACGAACTTGTTTCTGTTAGCGTCATGCTTTCCATCGGTAAGCTCCACCCCTCTATCCACTTCTTCTAATTGGACTCATCGTACGGCAGGCGCAGTAGGGTACATCATCCTGATCGTCTCCCGCAACGCCGCCTTGTCGTATTTCGCGGTCTTCGTGGCGACTTGGTGCGTTCCCGTGTTGAGTTGATATCTGTTCATAATTCAGCGGTCCAATAAAGTGGGATATTCCCCGTTGTTCGTGCGTAGATTTCTTGTGCCGCCCTCATTGAATATTTAAATCGACATCAGCGAACACGGTGTAAGTGCTCATGCCTCCGCCTTCCGCGGGCCAAGCCGTTGATCAGTCGATTTTTATTTAGAACATGGATCGCAAACAACTTTGAAGGTGTTCAACTTTGCAGATGCGCTGCCCCGTTAATATTAAACAGTCGATTATAGGCTCGTATAAACGAGGCGTGTCAATTGCGATGGGTATCAGCATGTGAGTTGTGTTTTGAGTCCGAACTTTTGAGAATCATGTCGCTCCACTCGGACGTCGAATGATACTTATATGTGCGGCAGGGGAAATCTCAACGGCGCTGTCAGTTCGAATGTTGTACGTATATAGCTTGTAACATGATGTTGACTGACCGGCGCCGATATGTTCATAGTACCGCGCGAGGGACCGTCCCTGGTACGCGTTAGGCGAGTGTTGCACTTGATTTAATTTCGCTTCAAGATTAAATGCTGACCCCAGGGCACGGACTCGTCTTGATGTACATCTGCATCGCCATTGCCGCCAACTCGGTCTTTCTGTATCTCTTGAAGCTTGAGAACGCCCGGCGTGATCGCGGGGAGCGCGACGAGGTTATCGGAGCGGAGGGATCGGAGGATAATGGGAACGGAGTGTATGCGACGGTGGAGGATGCGAAACGGGAGAAGGGCGACAACTGGAGTGGCTATCGGTATATGTTGTGAAACTTTGTACTTGGTTTTTCTTCTTTTCAACTGCTTGATCCGCCGTTGCACATCGTTTCACGAACATCACCATGTGTGTCAGGGTCGAGCGATTAGCGAGCGTAGGTTCTTCCAAGTGTCGTTGCCAGAATTATCGACAACTCCTAGTGAATTAGTATCAATAAAGCGGCCGTTGTTGCGCGTCTCAGACCTTGTCTCGGACACCCTTGTTGTGTAACGGCGTGTGACGGCCGCTGCCCGCAACCAGCCGCAACCCATGGCCAAAATTCAAGTGAACACCTACCTAAATCAGCGAACAAGAAGCCGCACACAAGGTAATCCGATAGCGGCTAGAGATGTCTTGACACAATGAGGCAAGACACTGCAAGACACCGCGGGCAATTAGACTCCCAATTATCCGAGCGAGTGAGAGAGTTCAGGATTCCAAGAGGGTAATAGGGACAGCAGGTATCATTTAGACTTAGGATGGTAGCGGGCGCACTGGGAGGTGGAGGAGAAAATGATGCGGCTGTAGGCGGTCGTACCATTGATCGCAATTTTTTCATCTTTTAAATTCCAAGCGATAACTCCGAAACTCGAACCATTTTTTTGTATAATATAATAGTCTCCGATGCATCTGGAGCCTGCACTTCTTCCCTTCCACTACCACCATCTCCCCCCACAAAATCATCATGACTGTTCCCGTTGCCCACGCTGCTGAGGCCCCCCGTCCCAAGGACGTCGGCATTCTCGCCATGGACACTTATTTCCCGCTTCGCGTACGTTGTGCGGTGTAGTTTTGGGTGCCGCGGACGCTGATTGTCTTGCAGTGCATCTCAGAGGCAGACCTTGAGGAGTACGACGGTGTTTCCAAGGGTAAATACACCATTGGTCTCGGCCAGGAATACATGGCCTGGCCCGATGACCGAGAGGACATCAATTCGTTCGCACTGAACGGTCCGTGGTTCTTGTCTTCGAGTTAAACGTTTTTCTTACCATAACCGTCAGCCGTGTCCGGTCTCCTCGAGAAATTTAACATCGACCCCAAATCCATTGGTCGCATTGATGTTGGAACCGAGACAATTATTGACAAGTCCAAGTCGGTCAAGACGACGCTCATGAGCCTCTTCGCCGAGTCAGGCAACTTTGATATCGAGGGTATCGACTCGAAGAACGCGTGTTACGGTTCGACCGCTGCTCTGTTCAACGCCATCAACTGGATCGAGTCGAGCTCATGGGACGGCCGTAACGCAATTGTCGTAGCGGGAGACATTGCCATCTACGCCAAGGGTGCTGCTCGTCCTGCCGGAGGTGCGGGTGCCTGTGCCATCCTCATTGGCCCCAATGCTCCCGTGGTTTTCGAACGTGAGTGTTGACTTGCATCCACCCTCGTACTTTTCTTTTATTAATCTCTTTTATCAAAACAGCGATCCACGGATCGTACATGGCCGATACCTATGACTTCTACAAGCCCAACCTCTCTTCTGAGTACCCCGAAGTCGATGGGCCGGTATCAGTCGTGACCTACATCCAAGCCCTCGATTCGGCTTACAGCGCATACAAAGCCAAGGCCGCCAAGGCCGCGAAGAAGGCAGCGCACGCCAACGGAAACGGCCATGCCAACGGCACCAACGGCCACGCCAACGATGTCAACGGCGAGGCATCCACGGCCTTCACGCTCGAGGACGTCGACTACGCTCTCTTCCACAGCCCATATGGCAAGCAGGCTATCAAGGGTCACGCCCGCATGCTCTACAACGACTTCCTCACCGTCCCTAGCGCACCACAGTTCGCAAACATCCCCGAGCCGGAGACATTCCTGGCGTCGACGCACGCAGCATCTCTCACGGACAAGAACGTTGAGAAGACGTTCGTCGCGGCAGGGAAGAAGTCGTTCGCGCAAAAAGTCGACCCCGCGATGGCGTGCTCACGTCGCCTCGGAAACATGTACACCGCCTCGCTCTACGGTTGCCTCGCCTCGCTGCTGTCGACGGTCCCGTCGGCTGAGCTGCAGGGCAAGCGCGCGAGCCTGTACGCATTCGGGAGTGGGTGTGCTGGCAGCTTCTTCACGCTGAAGATCAAGGGCGACACGTCTGAGATCGCGACGAAGATGGACTTGCTCAACCGGCTCGCAAAGATGAAGGTCGTACCGTGCCAAGACTTTGTCGACGCACTTGAGGTGCGTTTTGCTTTTGCCGTTGTACTGTACTTTCGTTTCTCATTATCTTCTATAGCTTCGCGAGAAAAACCACAACGCCGTTTCGTACACGCCTGAGGGCTCCGTTGACAACATCTGGCCCGGCGCATATTACCTCGACAGCGTCGACGAAAAATACCGCCGGAAATACGTCAAGGCCCCCCTGGCCTAAATTCGTGTCATGCCTGGTCCAGCAATGTGCGTTCCTGGTCATCTCCATTCACGATCCCTGGTCCAGTAAGTCAACTTGCCTGGTTTTGTCAATTGGCGTTCCTGGTTCATTGGATCCACGTTTGGTGGGATGGTGCGTTGCTCCGTCGTGCTGGCCAGTACATAACTGGCGGTGCGTTAGATATTTAGATACCAATGTAATCACTTGTAATTCAATCTTAGAGGCGCCCTGCGCTATTGCGGCGGCACGCCCGCATACTTCCTCGTTTGCTCTATCTCCGTATCCTAGAATCTAGTATGTAAAGCGGAAAACATCGTTGATCGGATGATCCGCTTCCAAACAAAGCGTGCTCAGCGAAAGTGACGACGCGATCATGTGATAATGATGGGATTATCAGTGAATGCGCCGCGCCACTTGTAGGGAGGATTTATGAATAATCCTTAGCGGCCGGTGGAATCAAAATAGATTTCATTTCTGGCTTAACTGTATATCTTTCGAGAACGCGCTTGAATTTGTGTATGTAAGCAAGGGCGAACCACGTATGAAGGAAGGTCGCGGGAACTTTGCGGGCTCCTATACTCGACAGCAGGGGCATTTATCCAAGAAATGTACTCAGTATAATGTGGGTGCCAGATACATTTCATTTTCAGAGTTGCAATATCAATGTCACCCCCATCGCGCATCGAGCGTCCCGATGCTCTCTGCCAAGCACCACCGCGTCGTCTCTGAACCAGCACCCTCCCGCTCCCGTGCCACGATTACACTCCACGCATCCTCACCCTCCGTCCGCGGAACCCGCGCCGGGCTCTGTAGCACTCCATTCTTTCCCGGCGGGACATACACCCCGTCCTTCCCCAGCGGTATGTATCCCACCGGAGCGTGTGGGAACCCATGCGCCGTGATCCCGACAAATTGCGGGGTAGCGGCGCGTTCGTTCGATGTTACGTTCAGCAGCCCCACCACCGCATCAAGCACCCTTTGCACAAACTCGGGGTGCAAAAACCCGCGCCAGCGTAGGCGGTTGACGTCCCCAATAACCGTCGGCGCAGGTGGCGCGTACACCGCGACGTAGGCGTCGGCACGGTCGTTCGCTGCTAGTCTAAGAGTTGCATAACTGAATTAAAATTAGTAAACTTACAACAGTCAAATACGCACCGCTGCGCCCCCAGCCCTGCCATCCCAACCCACTCGATCAGCGCGCTCAGGTCTGCCTCCCAGTCCTCCATCGCCTCCCCGTCGGTGGGTTGCGGTCGCTGGGGGAGCGACACGACGGGTACCCGGACGTCATTCAGTCCAGCTGGCGCCTCGCACTTGACGAACCGCACGAGCTCTGCATGTCCGTTGGCAGCTGCGAATTGCGTGGTCGCAGGAACATCTGTGTTACGTTGAGTTCAGATACAGACTTTCTTCGACACGCCACGCACCGTTGGCACTGTAGAGAACCGACCATGGGCGGCCGCGGCGCGAATCCCACGCACGTAGCGCAGCGTCGCGCTTCGGGCGATTCGGCGCGGATGGATGTAATGGAAGGGGTACCGCTGTCACAAGTAGTAGGGGCGTTAATATGGAGCCGTTATTCTCTGTCGATGCTCACTATATTCATCCGCGTGCGTCTTGAACGGCAGTTTCGTGCCCGGGAGGCCAAGTGTCTGGAAGGTCGGCTTGGAAGTATGCAGCGTGAGGAGCCCGCGCGGATCGAGGCACCAGCTGTCGTCCTCATCAATGTCCGCATTTGCGGTGAGCATTGTGAGGGTGCTGTGTGCGGTAAAAATATTCGAGTTAGATTAGAGTGGATGTCTCAAACACTAGCGCAGAGAATGACCTCTTGAGCTCGACCGAGTTCACGAACGCGCCGGACTGGGCGACGAGCACCCCGAGAGCCATATCCGCCTTGACATAGGCAGTCTCGAGCGCGGAAAGCGCCGCGTGCAGCGCTGCCGCGCCGTCCCCGTCCGCAGGAAAAACGACGTCAAGCTGGAGGGGCGGGAGTCAGGTTGCAGTCGAAGCCGCGAGACGAGAAAACCATAGCCAATGAAGGAATTCGAGAGTAGAGACCGCGAGATCCTTAAAAGCGTCAAGAACAGGGTCACATTCAGGAAGAATAGAGGCCACGAAATCAAACAAAAACGGAACGTTCCTGCTGGGTGAACGGATGCGCAGCTGCCAGTGTCTGCAGCTTTTGACTGGGGATGGCGCCGGTGGATATCTGGACGCGTTGGCGCGCTCCGGCAGGGATGTCCATCGTGGTGTGGACCCAAAACCTTGTGGACCGCGACAGCAATTTTGATTTGTGCTTATGTTGCCCCTCTCCTTCCCACCACGATGTCGAAAGTCCCTCCAAGTAATCCTTAGGGCGTATTCCAGTGGGCCACCCGCACCCAAGCGACCATGGCGCGGAAAACGCGAATCAGGTCCGGATCCCAAGCAGCTCCGGATGTCGCGCGAGCTGTCGTATCTCCTGCGGCACGGTGCCCACACGGAGGCCCTTCCCATTCGCCCAGACGGCTATGTAAACGTCGATGTGCTGGTCTGTGCTGCCTCTCTGCAGTCATAATGGTCTTTTGAACGATGCGATTCCTAGCTGCGGCACCGCACACTCCGTGGAATCGATTTCGCGATGCTCGAAAACATCGTGAAAGCCGACCAAAAGTCAAGGTATCATCTCTTATACGACCCGCGTGACGGGCCCGCAAACGCATGGTGGATTCGTGCCAACCAGGGCCATTCCATGGCGGTCAGTTATTGTGATATTCAGGCGTGGATGTCCCTCAATGCAAGAAACTCAAGGATATATCACTCGACCTGAGACGCATTAAGCACGCCAATGAAATACGCATGGCTGTCCATGGAACCTCGATGGCTGCATGGGAGTCCATTGGTACGCGCCTTTGTCAGCTTTCTGTCTCGTTCCTTAGCCGCGTATCCAGCTAAACAGGGCCTTTCCCGCATGTCACGAAACCACATTCATCTGGCGCAGGGTGTTGTGGGCGACGTGATAAGCGGTATGCATGCCTTCTTTCACGAACTCTGTCAGAAACATGAACTGTTATGCCAGGCATGCGGCACTCGTCCGAAATACTCATATTCATAGACGTGGCGCGCGCCCTCGCGGCAGACATCAAGTTCTACATTTCGAGCAACGGTGTGGTGCTTACTCCCGGCGATGAACTGGGGTTTCTTCACCGCCATTTTTTCTCGCGGGTGGAACGTGTCAGGCTCAGTGCGACCCCGATTCCGGGCTGGGAAGCTCGGGTCGAAGAAACAACCAGGGATGAGGGGAAGGACACTCCAGACCATGCTCCCCAGGCAGAGGACGAGCCTCCTCCGACTGACGAGCAACCCGAGGTTAGGCTGTCGGCAGCACAACGACGAAAGATACGCGGCGAAGAGTACGCTGCCCAGATGCGCAGGTCATATACTGGATCAGAATTAGAGTTTGTTTAGCCAGTGTCTGGACTCGACCGCGCGCGACTATCTCCCACCTCAGCTACGAAGAGACCACTCTCTCACTACACGGTGGCCTTTATTCTGTACACTAGCAGAACATTAATGTGAACACTTTCAACCTCGGAGTAGCAATTTCTGTATCATCTTATTAGTGTATCCAAATCCGCTCAACAAGCTCTGCATGCTTTTGGGAGCCCATCAATGATTTCCGCAACCGCGTACCAGTGCTGTAACTTTGTCCCACTTCATGGCAATATTCATCGACGAGGTTGTACTCATGCACCGTGAGAACATGTTCAACGAAGGGCAGTGACAATGAGAACCCACACATTGCACGAGAATGTACCAAAGGGGGGAAAGATAGGGAACATCGTTCAAAAAACAAAATAACTAGAAATGTACTCACGGGGACTATGGAGCGTTCGTAATGACCCTTTCTCTTTCTTGCCAGACCTCCTCCAGAGCTTGCAAGCCTAGATGGAGAATTATAGCATTTTCGTCGTTCAAAATGTGTGCCCCTGTTTCTTCCGCCCGGTCCCACTCGTCCTGAATGTTTTCAGCCAAACCCGAGGCAAAGAAAACATCACCGATCAGGCGATGTAGCTGGAACCAAAATAAAGAGGGGAGGGGAACCGGAGAGTTGCCATAAACGGTTCGGTTGAGATAAATCTGGCCGCTGCCAATGATGTTGTCCCGTCCAGCGAGGTCGCTGAGACGCCGGTCCGAGTACAAGGGCGGGGTCGGGACAAGTGTTCGGGCACATAGCCGAGGAAACGCCCTCTCCGAGGATCTGAATATCAAGCGCCACTACAAGTCTAAGAAAAGGCGAGTAAAAGGGGCAGCATACACACCTGATCATCAAAATACAGGCGAAAGTCACCGAAGTCTACATGGATGTCACGCAGAAGCAATACCATATTTTGAGTGGTGTCCGGAGGTGGAATTCGAAATCCAACTAGTCGACGAAGCATTTCAATAAACTTGCCGATCATAAACAATGTGCACAGTTCCTAATGCTGAATGACATACGCTATGTCCCGGGTTCCATGGTATTGCATTAACAACCTGCAAATCACCCAAAATATATTGTTGGTCCCGCTGGAAAGCATTTATCTGGTGCGGTAGACTGCGCGCCAAAGCGGTCCTTTCGTCTCGTGAGTGCTTAAAACTCATGTAACCGGTAAGCCGGCAAATTTCAGCATCTCGGCTTTGAACCTAGCTATTGATTAGTTGCTGGCCAAGGACAAAAATGAGATACATACTTCAGCTGTTAATCTAGTATTGCGGGAGGTCGAATTTGGTTGTAATGGCAAGACGGGTGTGGGTGTCGATATTTTTGTGGCGGCGAGAGCTTTGCAGCGACTTCTAAGTCAGGAAGGGAAGGAATCCAGTTCTGGACTACACACCGGTGGTGAGGAACGCGTGTAACTCCAAGTAAACCTGAAAGAAATTTTGGTGTTCAGAGATGAGGTAGGCAATGAATCGGTAGGCGTAAGGGATGTGGCTGTAGCCCGGAAGAACCGGTTCCAGGAGCTTTGGGCTGAAGTCCGTGAACGCATGCAAAACGCGCCGGTAGACAGCCGAATGTGCGGCATTTGGCCCGGGGGAGGAAGAAGTGACCATGGATACGGGGGCTGACGTAAAATCATACACCTCTATGAGATAGTGGGATACCAGGCGAATGAGGGAGAGCGAGTGGGCCGATGCTGGGGGAAACTTGAGGTCCATGGAACTGCAAGATGAGAAAGACAGCATTAGGAGACAGTAATATGCCGTCGTAATAATTTGATGCGATCACCTTAATATAATATAGCCAGAACGTCTACAGACCAAGAAGGCAATTAAATTTTAAGACTTCTCCCAGCCTCGACAACTGTCACAGCCCCTGGAGTGGATGTCGCGGTCCAAGGGATAATAAAAGCAGACAACGCCTGATAAGTACAAAATCCGTAGTGGTTTAGACGCAATGTAGCGCTTTTTTTTTCCCCATCCTATTGACGTTGTTCCTGTGGGCAATGACTTGGTCGGACTTAGGTCCCACTTGGTCCCTTGAAAGTGCGTAGATGTGAAGCTCCGGACATCTCCGAACGATTGCATCACAACATATCACAACTGATATAAATGTGGCATCAGGTGGCATCCGAATCGGGACTAGCATTGATTTTGGTTTGAGAACGGCAAAGAAAAATCAAGGTTTCAAGGAACAAATTCTCGCCTGAATACGATATCCGAGCGCTGTCTCGGTAACCCAGACGTTCTGGTATGCGCTGTCCCTATACCCCGCGGCCCGGAATTGATCCACATGATCCTTGCCACGCGAGTTCGGATGGACGGGACAGTAGTCTCGTTCCCGACGTTATAGGGCGGCGTCTTCAAGACAGAGTAGAGTAGTAGCAATACGTTGATACATACCGGGGATATTGTTATCTAACCGACGGATTGTTCCGGGGCGTCTGATTTGATGAAATTTGTTGGCGGAAGACTGCCCTATAACGTCTGGTGCAGTTCGTATAGAGAACGGGCGATCGAGTCACACTCGGTCATCCCGCCCTCTGGGGCGTCCAATTTTTTGAAAACCGGATTCCCCAGCTCTTCCCCATCATTATGGTATACATAATCTTATTATTGCCTGCGCACATTAATTATTATCACCTTGTTCATCAGCCCCCATCGTCACCCAAATCACTCGCATACCAACATACATTCCCGGTTTTTTCACCTTGAGGCTATAGCGTTGTTCAATACAAGGACAGAGAATGTTATTCCGAATTTTTTCAGGCTGAGTAGCAGCTATATCATGAAATTCAAGCTCAAATGCGCATTGTGACGGACGTGACTACGCATAGCGATCGCATGGTATCTATACGAGTTGCACCAGATGTTCGGGTGTGCTCTTCCGCATGTCTTTTTCATCATTTTCTATACCCCATCACTCTGATCTTGATCGCGGCATGCGGCGGCACACCCGAACATCTGGAACCGAGATTAGATCTGCCCAGTATATCAGCACATCTACGGTTAGTTTTATCAGCACATCTACGGTTAGTTTGAATACCTAGAACTTGTGCAATACTGTACCGTAACCCGTTGGTGTCAATTCACCCTCACAACGTCGCGGCGTTACGCGAATAAAAGTAGTATAAGTAACAGCACATACAATACACAGATCCTCATACGGTGTCAATGATACAGACGAAACGAGAGAAAGGAGTGTGCGGTGTAAGGAAGGGGCGTGCATTGAGGAAGAGAAACGTGATCGTGCAGGGAGGCATACATATGTAGTCTTGTAGACAGAGAGACGCACTGGGGACCCAGCAGAGAAGAGGGTCCAAAATGATATATCCACATGAAAGAAAGGAACGGCAGCAAGCAATGCAAATGTGTGTGATCCGCATTGTTGTGTACGGGCGGGCACCTAGATGGCGACGTTCTGGACGAGCCTGCGAGGGATGCGGGCGAGGGACTGGCGCGCGGCGGGGTTGGTAAGGGGCCCGGCGGAGTGGGTGTGGCGGACGCTGGGGGAGCCGGGGGTGGCATGTGCCGTGCGCGGGCCCCACATGTAAATGCGCGGGGTGACGGTCGGTGGGGGGCTGGGCGTCACGAGCGGGAGAAGCGCGTGGACGGCAGGCGGGGTGCGAGGAGAGACATCGGACTCTGACGCGGGGCTGGGCGTGGACGGCGCCTGCGCGGCGGGGATGCTGATGGGCGGCACGCTGATCCGCCGCGGAGAGTCGGGGACGCGGTGCGCAAGGCCAAGATCGGTGGCAGTGGTAGAGTTGCGCAGGGATGACGGGGCATGCGGGGGAGACGCGCTCGCGAGCATCTCGTCGTCGTCGTCGGCATTGGCATTGCTGTCGGTGATGCGCGGCAGGTAAGGCGGCGCGTAGCCCGGAATATCCGCCGCGAGCTGGTCCCAGATTGCTGTCATGCGCACAGGCGGCGCAACAGGGCTAGTGCTCTCACCGCTGTCCGAGCTCGCGGACGACGAGTCGCTGCTGTTGCTCAGAAGCTCTGCCACCGCGACCGGCTGCTCGAGTAGGCCTTCCTGGTCCACAAACGCCTCGTATTCGGCACCCTCGAAGAACTCGTCCGAGTCGGGGTCGAAACGGTTGTACACGCTCCACTTGTCGGGGCACACAGGTAACGGTTCGGCCTCGACCCGGATGGCAGGGGCTTTGTACCCATATGTCTCGGAAAACAGCGCGCGACCCATGGTGCAGTTTTTGGGATAGTATACGAGCAAAACAATCAAGTAGTGCAGGTAGTCTCGTTGAGGCTCAGAGAGCGAGCTTTTCGGTAGTACAATATGGGAAGAGGAGAAAATGTTTGATGTGACAGAACGCGTTTTGTTTGTCGTCTTCCTCCATTCCAAACTACCGCTCACTTCCAAATGCGGATGCAGTGTCCCAGGAAACCCGTATGTTATCTTACACCCCTACTCGCCGCTACTCATCTCCAGTAGCGCCTCTATGCTCTTCCCCAGATCCCCTTCGTTTGCCTCCAGTACCCACTGCACAATTTCCGGCTCCACGCTCGGGAAGATCTGCAGCAGTGTCTCCCTTGCTGCCTGCGCCGCCTGCTCGTGCGCCGTATCGATCTGAGCCTGCATTCCCACCAGGTCCAGGTTTGGTGTTGGTGTCCGTGACACCCCGTCTGGACCGCCCGGACTCAGCCCACCGCTGGCTGCCAGCGACTGCAGTCTGGGCGGCACAAATGCCACCTGGCCCTGCGGCGGGACGCGCGACGGCGTCTCGTCCAGCGCATACCCCGGTGATCCCGGCGGCGTCCCTAGCATCGAACTCGTCGCACTCGAAGGAATCCGTCGCACCCTCTGCTTGTACGGCGTTTGTATTGGCGGCAGATACCCATCCCCGCCCGCTGGCGTCTGCGGCACCCCGGGCGACCCCGATCGCGACGACCCCTGGCTCGTCGCGTCGTAGTAGTACCCCTGCCGCGCCTGTTCACCCGGAGGGTGGCTCCAGTGCGGCACCTGCGGCGGCTGGCCCTGCTGCTGCGCCGCCCGGTTCTCGCGTCCAAGCTCAAAGGGTGCGAACGGCCCTGGGAGGTACGTCAGCCGCCCCTCCGCACCGTCGAGCGCTTCGTTGAAGATGCGGCTTAGCGCGCCGAGCGGCTTTGATATCGTGTCGCCCGTGCGCTGCAGTAGCCTCCGCGCGTCATCCGAGAGACTCTGCACGGGCGTTGAGAGTGCGAGCGGCTGCGCAGACTCGTCGCCTTCGTGCGAAGTCGAGGAGGCGTGGGAGGATATCGATGCTGCAGACTGAGATGACCGCAGCGGCGTCGAAGGTGCGGAGGTGGTGCCGGTGGGTGCAGCATGTGGAATGGCTGGCGAGTCGGGAGGCAGCGACTGTATTGCGTCCTCGACGTTCTTCTCAAACTCCTCCTGCGTAATGTCCGATAACGACGTGTGGTCCATGGTTTCAATGAACGAAACCGCGCCCATCTACCGTGAGTTAGTTTTCACGAACCGTGCGATTAATCAACACTCACCAGACTCGAGAGATAGTACCCCGCTTCACTCTGCAGCTTGACGGGGTTTCTAAATCGATTAATAAACCTGGCCAAGGTGTTATTAGAAATTGACAACAGGACACGGCACGCACTCGACATTCGAAAGGAGATGCTCCGGGTTCGCCTTGAGCACCACGTAGATCAGTATTGGCACAAACGAGTCCGCGCCCTCCTCCTTCTTCAAATGTCGGATCAGCCCAAAGATAACCTTGCAACAGTTGAGGATGCAGATGAGCTTGTCCCGCGGCGCCTTGTAGTGGTTCACCTTGAGCAGCTCTGGGTCATAATTAGCTTGAAAGCCGCACTAGTAACAAGGAGTACACACCCTGCTGCGCGAACATGAGGAACCCATGGCTGCCCTCGCCGACAGGAATGTCGAGATGGGTTTCGCGGATCCAGCCAAAGAGCGCGATGCGCTGTGTCAGCACCCTATCCCGCTCGAGGTCGTCGGCCGTGATCTGTCGCCGCGGAACGACGTGTACGACCTGGGGGGTGAAGGTGCTGCAGTGTGTTAGGTTATTTTCCGTCACTCGGAAAAGGCACAAACAATTGATACAGCTGGTTCATGACGAGCTTCTCCATGCCCTCGAGCGCGTTGTCAAACTCGGCGTCCGAGGCGTTCTTCCAGATTTCAGACTCGCGCATCGGCTTCGCGATGAACTGTGGGGGGTTAGTGCGGCTTCGAGTATGTACACAAAGGTTACATTAAGAAAATCGTTGATGATCTTGACTTGGTCGCTCACGGTGAACGTCCGTTTGGCGAAGTTGCTCAGGAAGCTGGACATGATAAACTACTCTTGTACAAAGAGAGAGAGAAAAGAGGGCAGGCTCACGACTTGAGATACTTCGCGACAACCTCCGCGTGCCGCGTTTTCATTTGATCCAGGAATTTCTGAAAGTCAAACGGCGGGTCCGCCTTGCTTGCGTCGGACGGCGTGCTGCTTCCCGACGTCGTCGTCTCGCTTGTGCTGGCCGCAGCCGCAGGTTGTGGGTCCTGGCTCTGCTGCTGCTGCTGCTGCTCGACAAACGCGGTTAGCGTTGATGGCGAGGGGACACCCCGGGCGATGTCCATTGAGCCCGGACGCGACCTGGATCTAATCGGGATAGAAAAAGTGCGCGCAAGCGCGGAGAAGGACGGAAACACAGAAGAAGACGGTGTCGACTGCGGCGGGTCGGCTGGGCCGTCTTTGAGCGGCGGAATTGGTGGGGTCGGCGAAGGTGTCCGCGGCGGTGGTGGGTGAGCTTCTGCGCTCTCCCATGCCTCCCGCGCGGCCACGTCTTCCTGGTTAGCGAGCGGGTCGAATTCGGAGAGCACCTGGTCAGACACGGCTGGTTTTAGGTCCAAGGTAACAGACGGGCCCGCTTCAAAGCCAGAGAAAGAGTGGTCGAGCGTAGACGGGTCTGGGGTGTGCAACGGCCGCTCTTCGACAGGTGTTGGTTGCTCCTCCTCCTCCTCTTTCTTACTGGCGGTGGGGGTTGGACGATCGTCCCATGGATTGGGGTCGGTTGGAACGGAAATCTGCGGCGCAGCGTCTGGCGGCGGTGATGGGTCGACTGGATTGGCAACGGGAGGCACAGAGGCCATGGAAGTAATAAAGGTGGAGGAACGCGACAGACGCGCCACTTTCGAATACGATCACATCTTGCTACAAACCACCACAACCAATTGCCCTCATCTACGGAAGCTGCTACATTTGTAACTGGAGCCGTAGCGATAAATGACTCGAGACTTGCGTTAAGCAGATTTACGGTCACCCATCTGGGTAAGTCAAACTCCCTTTGGGCTTTGGCTCGTCAAACACACCTTTTGTGCCCGAACTGGTAGCTTGGACAGGATCCCAAGCGTCTTCAAGCGTCTTTAACTTTCAGCCTGTACTTTACTGTTGAGATTAATCATTTCAAAGCGTACTCTGGACTCGTATTTATCGGCCTTCCGCGAACGGTACCGGTGCAGATTTCAAAGGTAAGCGCCGGCCGGCCCTCCTTTCACCTTCTCATTTATATGGCTCAATTATTCCCCAGTAAACTGCACGCGACCCCGCCACGGCGACGGCGCCACATCTTTCGGCGCCTCATGTCTTGCACTACCGTCGACGCGGAAATGTTTGACCCCGAGAAGTATATTGAAGAGTGTGCAGAGCGTGAGCTCCGCACTGTGCACAACGATCTCGTTCCCATCGCGCGCCTGCCTCCCGAGATTCTCGCTCACATCTTCGTCCGATGTGTCCCCGCGACCCTCCGCGAGCTGCACCACGACTTTAGCTGGCTGAATCTCACCCAGGTTAGCGCCCGCTGGCGCCTCATCGCGCTCGCGTGCCCCGACTTTTGGAGCACCCTCATCCTGTCGCGCCCCAAGTGGACGCCCGTGATGCTCCAGCGCTCCAAGATGGCGTCCCTCGTCGTACGCGTGGATCTCAAGAAGGACCGCGACTATTCACCAGAACCCATTCTTCTCGAGAATGCTGCCCGCCTGGGGGCGCTGGATGTGCGTTCCCCGCAGGATCTCCTCACCATGTTTATCTCCAATTTGGAGCATGCAGACGCTGCCCCGCGTTTGCATTGCATTATAGTGGTAAACACCGATGGTAGCAATCGTGCCGAGGGAGGCATGTGGCTACCATTAGATTTATTTCGCAGGAAAGAGGTAGTAGAAAGCAGGAAAGTAGGGGCGCGGCAGGGAGTCCGTTTACATCTTGAATCCGCAGTCTTCCCCTGGCAGTCGGCCTGGTACTCCCATTTGACGCATCTTCATTTGGAAAATATCAACCCTGCGCAGCGCCCAACGATGGAGGCATTCTTGTGCATCCTCGTCGGCTCTCCTGCTCTTCAAACACTGACCGTGATACACTGTTCTCCGACCACACGTCACGGCTTCACCGTTGATCTTCCTCATCTTTCTGCACTGACCCTCAAAAGCGAATCCTCGTCGATGTGCGCGCGTCTGGTCGGATATATCAACATACCACCCTCCGCCACCCTCCGGTGTTCATGCACGGTGAAGACGAACCTGGACACAAGACACGCCGTGTATCAAACCCTGATCCCAGAGTTTTCAGACCTCTCTCCTGACGCGTATGACACGGTCCGCCTCAGCCACAAAGATGGGCTCACCCTCTGCCTCCTCGACTCTGCGCGCCCCGAGTGGTTCCGCAAGCTCTACGTCCACGCGTCCAACTCGGATTGGTCGCCACCCACCATCTTGCGTGGAACCGAGACCGTTCTTAACCACCTCGACTTCTCCAACGTCACCACGCTCCATCTGACGGCCATGGAGGGCCTCCTCTCGCGCGGCGACAACGCCGCGCTCTGGAACATCACGGGTCGCCGCATTCCGCGTCTGCGCGTGCTGCACCTGCACAAGAGTGTCCCCGCGGTGCTATTCGAGTTCCTCCTCACGCAAGCGCTCCTCCCCCTCGGCATCAGCCACTTCCGCTCGTGCTACCACCTTCCGGGCGGGCCGCCTGCGCGAGGGCCCGACGGCGGGCTCGTGCACGCGTGGCCTGCGCTGCAGCGACTGGCGCTACACGAGCTCGACCTCTCGGAGCTCGCGGCGCTTGTAGGCCCGTCGAGCGCGGATGCACTCCGTGCGCTGCTTTGGGCGCGCCGCGCGAGCGGGGCACCTGTTTGGCAGCTCGAGATTGAAGACTGCACGAATGTGTACACGCTTGATCTCGGGTATTTCCGACTGTTTGCAGATGTGGTATGGGACGGCAAGGGAGAGAAGACATCTGGGAAGGACGACGAGGACGAGTGTCTCGAGTCATTCTCGGTCGGCGTTTTTGGGAGGTTTGTGGATTATCTTAGCTTTCGGACGTCATACAAAGGAATATTCGACTCGGAATAGGGAATCTTCTGTCACTCATCTGTATATCTTCATCTATCTGTATATCTACTGCAACGAGCTCATTTTCAATCGTGCTATGCTCTTGAGCTTCTGTGCGAAGGACTCAAGGAGACAGGGAAATAGAATGTCTGTAGCGTTAAATTCTCACTTGCGACCACTTGATTCTGAGATCGAGTGCTCTCATTTTCGCTCACAAGTTCGCTGAACGTCTGCTCTGCTGACGCTGTCTCAGAGTCCCTACATAGTGCCAAGGCATCAGTCCAAAAATTCGGTATCAGATAAGCGTAGATTCTAGATCACTCGGAAATCGGCAAGCGGCAGGCCCAAGCTTTTAGCTTGCCTCGTCTCTTCCACGATGTCGACTGTTGCAGACCCAGCACCTACCTCTGCTGCTGCTGCCCCGCTTGCACCGACCCCAACCGTCCCAATGGACGTAACTACGCCTGTCACGACTGCTGAGCCTGCCCCGACGACTGCAGATACACCTGCACCTCCGCAGTCTGGCGCGACGCCTGTTCCGCATGCAGTTCCGGCCGCGACAGCAGAACCGACTTCTGCTGCTGCAGCCCCTGCTGCGACAGCAGAACTCACTCCAACACCTACCACCACCACTCCAGCGGAACCTGAAAAGCAGGAGCCCCAGAATGCTCTTACTGAGAAATTCACTGGTTACGAATGGAAAGCTTTGAATGAATTCCGGGTAATCAGACAATTCCAAGTGCCATTTATCTTCTATTTTTTGCTGATATGATAGTAGAAAACTGTCCCCGAATCACTTGCGAAGGCGTATCCGGAAAAGCCTGACGCGAAGGCCACATCCATCACCCTTTGGGGCGTTCGGATAGACCCAAACAACCTCGTCGATGCCCGGGTCAGCGTCGTGCTCATGAAATTTCTGCGGGCTAGGTAATGCGTGCATATACCGCTGTTAAATATCATCATAATTTTCTCGGCAGGAACCTTAATCCCACTGCCGCGAGCGAGATGTTCGTCGCGACTCTGCGCTGGCGGGACGAGTTCAACGTCGACTCTGCCGTCAAAGAAGAGTTTCCGCAAGACGTCTTCGGGAAACTCGGCCATATCTTTGGACGTGATAAAGAGGGCCGCCCTGTAGTGTGGGTTTTCCGTGCTTTCTAATTGACTTGTGAACCAATTCACCATAAAGATACAACGTGTACGGGGGGAATAATGACCTTGACGCCGTGTTCGGCGACGTTGACCGATTCCTGCGATGGCGCGTCGCGTTCATGGAAAAGTCCCTCCAGATGCTCGACTTCGCTAACGTCGACCAGGCTATCCAGATCCACGGCATGTCTACCTGCTCTGACATTTACGTTTGCACTTACCGTCTAGCCAGACTACGAGGGCGTGAGCATGTCGAGCCGCACGCCCGCGTCCAAGAACGCGGCGTCTCAAGCGAGCAGCATCTTCTCCAGTCACTACCCTGAGTTGCTTGTGCGTTGTTCCAGATCTTCGTACCTATTGCAAGCTAACAGCAACACGCAGTACAAGAAGTTCTTCGTAAATGTGCCCGGCTACATGACGTGGCTTTTCTGGTTCTTCAAGTCAATCCTACCTTCAGCGACGTTCGCCAAAATGAGCGTCGTCGGGACCAGCCCCCGCTCGATTGGCAAGGTACTGCTGCCGTTGATCCCTGCGGACGAGCTTCCCAAGAGATATGGCGGGAACGCGACTGCGGAGGTGTTTGAGAAGGCGAAGTAACGACGTAGAAATTTAATACTCATGTCGGTGGAACAATCACTTACTTTAATACAATCTCCTCAGGATTCACATGTGAAACTGCTATCCAGGCCACTTCTACGCTGCAATTGTCGAGCAATTTACATGGGTATTTGATATCTAACGCATCGCGTTGCCAGTTATTGGCCAGCGCGCTGGATAATCTACTAAAACGGGAGTTTATAACAAGGAACCTTTAACACATTCAAGGCATGGGAGTTCTGACATATTTCCGCCTGTATTTGCCGTCGACGCTGGCTAGATAGTACGCGCCGGGCCAGATGTTGTCCACCGAGCCCTCAGGCGTGTACGAGACAGCGTTGTGATTTTTCTTGCGGAGCTAGGAACGAGTCTGAGAACGAAAGTGGTATAGAGAGATAGCAACCGCACCTCGAGCGCGTCCACAAACTCTTGACAGGGTACAACCCGCATCTTCGCCAGCCGATTTATCAAGTCCATTTTGCGCTGCATCTCTGACGTGTCGCCCACGATGCGGAGCGTCCAGAAGCTCGCCGCGGAACCGCCGCCGAATGCATACAGGCTTGCGCGCTTGTCTTGCAGCTCGGCGGAGGGCACGGTGGCGAGCAGCGACGCGAGGCACGCGTAGAGGGACGCGGTGTACAGATTGCCTAGGCGGCGTGAGCAGGCCATCGATGGGGCGACCTGCCGCGCGAACGACGCCTTGCCGAGACTGATGAATGTGCGCTCGACATTCTTGTCCGTAACGGACGCGTCCCGGCTGGAGAGGAGCGTTTCGGGGTTGGGGACGTTTGCGAACCTGGCTGCGTTGGGAGCGGAAAGGAAGTCGTTGTACAGCATTCGGGCATGGCCCTTGATGGTCTGCTTCCCGTATGGGCTGTGGAAGAGAGCGTAATCGACATCTTCCAGTGAGAATGGGTCCGGGAGTGTTTCAACTCCAGCATTGATATTGGCGCGTCCATTTGCGGCGACTTTGAGATCATCATTGCGCTTGTGAGCAGCTTTCGCAACCTTATGTTTATAGAAAGTGTATGCTCCGTCGAAGGCTTGGATGTAGGTCGCGACAGATCCCGGCCCATCGACTTCGGGATACTCGGAGGAAAGGTTGGGCTTGTAAAAGTCATAGGTATCGGCCATGTACGTTCCGTGGATCGCTGGTCGATGCAATTAGAGGGTCTCAGACCGACAGAAGCAAAGCCTCACGTTCAAAAACAACAGGAGCATTTGGACCAATGAGCATAGCACAGGCACCCGCACCCCCTGCAGGCCGAGCAGGGCCTTTGGCGTAGATGGCGATATCCCCCGCTACGACAATGGCATTCCGGCCATCCCACGAACTCGACTCGATCCAGTTGATTGCATTAAACAGCGCGGCAGTCGAACCATAGCACGCATTCTTCGAGTCGATTCCCTCGATGTCAGTGTTGCCCGACTCGGCGAAGAGGCGCATGAGAGTCGTCTTGACCGACTTGGACTTGTCGATGAGCGTCTCAGTCCCGACATCGATTCGCCCAATGGATTTGGGGTCGATGTCGTATTTTTCTAGTAGACCCGACACGGCTGTTAAATCGACAATATCAGTAAGACACGCGTGTTTCCATCAGTTCAAACAGGTGCAGACCGTTCAATGCGAACGAATTAATGTCCTCCCGGTCGTCAGGCCAGGCCATATATTCCTGGGCCAATCCGATGGTGTATTTTCCCTTTGACGCGCCATCGTATTCCTCCAGGTCGGACTGGGAGACGCACTGCGATAACGCCAGAATTAAACACCTTTGACAAGAGCACACATGAAGCAGAACGAAACGTACACGCAGGGGAAAATACATTTCCATGGCGAGAACGCCGACGTCTTTGGCGCGCGGGGACATGATAACAGAAGAAGGGTTCGATACTGGTAGAGATTCAACACTGGGTAAATAAGCTCGTTCATGTTCGGAAACTCGCCTGATGAATGAGTAAAACACATGGGCCGAGAAAACAAGTCTAGCCGAGTCTGCCTCGTACGACACGACAGTGAGAAGTCGGAGGGCTGGTAAATAAGCTCGTTGATGTTCAGAGAATCGCCTGATAAATGAATAAAAGACATCGGTCCAGAAAACAGATCGTCTATCGCTGTCCATTAGATCAGTATCCAACGGACCATCCCCTGAAGAACCGGCCCAGCATTTGAGAAATGCACAAGTCGCTTGCAAGGTCCCTCCGAGACACCACGAGTAAGTAGAATATTGGTGGCCCTGTCTAGGGCTTCATTCGTCTTGCATCCCAGGCATGGCTGCGACGGGACCGGAGCAGAGCCGAGATCTTCCCGACTGTAGTGAATGACGATGCTTGTCGCTCCCTCCTTTGATAGAGTCTGGATGAATGCACGGGAAAATAAGCTAGTGGTTAGTAGTGGTCGTAGCAGGTCGTAGGAGATAGGCTAGAGTTGAGTTGAAATAAGAACAGGAAAGGAAAGAGAAGGCTTTTAAATTATTGATCCACTCGTGCCCCGCGGGGCAGCTCGAGGCCGCGAAGCCGGTCAATCTCGAGCCACCCAGTTATAGTACTCAGTGACCCGGTGCCCTGAGCAGATATCAGCCACAAGCGGTGGCTGCCTTGACCGTCGGCGTCAGCGTCTGGTCCTGGAAAAAGCGGGGACGCGATCATGTGATAATGATCGGATCGGATACGTGTCACTGTCAGTACGCGTCGCGCGATTTGTTCTGGGGATTTCATGAAAGAAATCATTTTGAGAACCCGCCTTGAGCTCATGTCAGCAAGGGCGAGCTACGTCTAGGAAGAAAGGAAGGGCTGCAGTGCTTCGACCAGTGCTAGGTTTTTCTATGCCTCTTTTGACAAATTCTGGTCAACGTAGCTTGCACTCAACGGTTCAAAAAGCAGGCATCTTTGAAAACGCAACAAAATCACAACACTGGTACTACTACATTCACTACTTATATAAAAAATAAATATGTTAGATAGTCCTACCAATAATCTGACCGCCGATGAGGGACAACCTCGTCCTTCTTCCGCTTCTTCTTCTCCGCTTCCCACTTCTGCATCCACCGCGCCATCTTCGCGCGCGAGCCCTCGCTTCCCACATTGACCGTCGCGATCATGCGCCCCCACTGGAGTGACAGCGCGAAACACGTCAGTTCGAAGAACGACGAGTGCTCCGAGTACGGGACAGGAATGAGCTGTAAAGCCGTGCTCGTGCTGCGCGCGGGGCGAAGGTTGGCATATGTGAACGTCTTCTGCTGGGCATGCGAGATGACCGACGCAATAGTCGGTGACTGGACCGTACCTGCGGGTGGGCTATATCTATAGTAGAACGGCGTGAGCAAGCGGCTGACTACTGGAAAAGAACACATACGTCCACCCGGTGGGTCGAAATCCCACCACCTTCGTGAATGCGCCCTTGAACCGCTCGAGATACAGCTGGAGCTTGTCCAAGGATATCATGCCCAACGGAAGGATGTGTACGTCCGCTTTCAGAGGATCGGTCGTCAGCAGGGCGTGTAACTCCGGATCCGGCTGACAACGCAGAATCCCCGCCTTCCGGGAATCGCAGTATATCTTGGAGTTAATGGCTTGCGCGACCGCTAGTAGACGTGCAGAATATTAATGAGTAGTAGCGTCGAACCTTACCTTTCACTATTCGCTCCTTCCCGACCGAATATGTGCTGTGATAAGGTACCGCATGAGAACGAGTAAAACCGAGGGCAGGAGCCACGTACCCAACGACCATCAATATTCGTTCAGGCTGCGCCTTCTGTTTCCCTTTTGAGTCACCAGGGACGGAGGTTATCCACGAATCCATCTTGGGCACCGAATCATGGGTCTTCCCTGCCGCGATGCGCTTGGCGAGCTCCGCACAGGCAGATATGACGAGCGGTTGCGGTGGAAATGTATACTGAACAAACATCAGATGCAGGACGACTTGGCCAGTTTGAACGATCACCTTAGGGTCCAAATACGTCGTATCCAGGTAAACGTGATCGATATGCTTTCCTTTGACGGCAGGATGCGAGGTGTGCTGGGGCGACGCGCGAAAGTCCCCACAATGGAGGTAGCGGAACATCTTGGTTGAGCCGACGAAAGAGGACTTGAAGGCGCTGTCACCCGCGTTGACGGTTTGTGGGCCTTCAAAGAGAAAGAGGCAAGAGCCGGGGCAGTGGTTCGCCTCGATAAGCGTGACGTGAACACCGCCGGTGTTCGGGATGACAGTGGAAACATTCATCGGCAGCGGGTGCACCCATTTCTTGTCGACGGAGAGGATGTGGATGATAAGATTCGCAGTGCCCTCAGAGCAGTAGATAGGGCCGTGTTTCCAAGATGACGACAAGTTCGTGTAATGGTCCGAGTGCGCATGACTATTTTCTGTTGCATGAGCCATGATATAGAGCGCGAAGGGGAGTCTCACGTCAAGAAATAGGCAATTACGCCCGGAATGCTCCCGTATCTGAACGCATCCACTGCGATTGGCATGCCCTGCATGACCTTGTAGAAAGGAGCTTTCCTGCGGCTGGTTTTCGTACCCCGCGAGGCCTCGGCTGACGCTGCTTCGTTCCAAACCGCCATCTCCGACCGCGAACTCATGAGCACAGAGAAGGCATTCCCTCCGTTTTTTCTCGGCACGGAATCGCAGGCAGCCGGCACTGGGAGGGACGACAAGGGCTTGAGAGCAGTTTTTGAGGGTCCAGCAGTCGAAAGCGAGACCGAATCTGCGTCGAGACACGCATTAACATGGTCTTGACGATCCTGGGGACGATAAATAAGGGTGAGGCATTAAATGAGAGAGTACTCACTGTGTCCGACAACTGAGCCAGCGGCTTTTGACAAAGAGGACACAGGGAAGGCTGCATAATGACCGGCTCGTCGATCTGTGTAAACTCGTCTTCGTCGTCGGGGTTGACCATCATCTCGTCGTCTCCCATTCCCCACTCGTCCTCGTCCATACCCATCCCCCTGACGGCCGGAGAAGGACAAGCAACGATCAGAGACGACGAGTCGCGACCCAAAACAGATGTGGGTTTTCCAAATGCGAGAAGCGCATCCACGGAAGGGCCGCCGAGCAACGTAGACGGAGGCCCAAAGGAAAGTGATGGGATGGCGGGTCGTTTTGACGTCGACGCAAGAAGATTTGAGGGCTTGCCAAAGCTCAACGTGGGCTCTGCAGCAATCTTCAATACTGCACGGGGTGATGTCTCAGCTGCTTTGACGCGTTTAATGGGCGCGCATTGGACCAGCTCGACGTCGCTGGAGCTCTCGCTGTGTCTTCGTTTCTTCTGCACACTGCTCCCAACCGCGACTTCCACATCCGAGTCAGAGTCAATGACGATGACTTCCTTGGAGTCCAATGTTGAGCTTCTTCGTTTCGGTTTCGCGGTCGCGGTGGATTTCTTGGAGCTCGAGGATTGTGGAAGACTTCGCTTGTTGGACGGACCGGCGCCTGGGCTCGAGAAGAAGTTGTGTAGAGTTACGATGGATTTATTCGCATCCTTGGATTTCTTGCCTTTCTTCTGAGGCGGCATAAAGCAAAGAACGCTAGTTCACCGAAGTGAGACCGCGTTTGGTGGCTTTGTTTGCCAGCCGCTCCGAGAACTATGTCGGAAATTTCTTTTTTTAGCTATAAGGCCTTGTTTGGCCTTGTAAGGTCATAATAGGATTTGAGCTTCCAATGTCATTATCTGAGGAGAGTCCTCTTGTAAGATGTGAGGGTCTTGTAAGATTTTTACCTTACAAGAGCTTGCAAGGACGCCGGTTTTTTGCAACGAAAAATTAGTTGCTTCACATTTGACTGCTCGTTCTGTTATCTCATGTTATTTACTGTTATGTTTTTTTCGGTACATTATTACAGTCAAACGGGAGGCTTTTTAGTGAGTCGAACCAGCGACTTTGACCTTGATAGTTTTTTGTGATATAACGCAGCATAACCAGTATGCCAGGCAGTCTTTATATAATTGATTCGTGGGTTCGTTATGTGCAGCATTTGGTTGATCAAGGATTCCATGGTCCGAATCCAGCCTCTCTTGCGCACTCCATCGCCTGGGCTTTCCTCCTGGTATATCTCCAGTGTGTGTTTCCTTTGCAGGGCATCAGACAACAATATTGCTAGAGTAGACTGTGCCAATCGGTAATGGTGGCAGTGTACCTCCAAATATACTGCCAAGTGTTCTAATAATTCTTGAATTCTGTGCCTCAACTATTCACAGGGAATTCCAGACAATCAAGGTCCCACTGAGTCAACACTGAGTCGTGCCCTGGTCTGAAGTATGTCTGCAAAATAAGGTAATGCATATATAATCAATTCCGCTGGTTGGAAAATACCCGAGTCAATAGAGTGAGCGACGGCCAGTCCTAACCGGATAATAGAAGGTAAAATCAAGTGCACACACGATTTATTATACATACGTAAGTTGAAAACAGCGCATCGAAGGTCATTGCAGATGTCAGTTAGTTGCAATGGAGTTCCAGCCAACGTTCTGCATACTGCACACCCAGACATGCCGGCGCATTCGCCACTGTGTGTGTGCGGTTTGCTGGATGTGTTCTCCGATCCGGGTCCTGCCTCGGAGCTTGGACTGAATCCACGCAGGGTGTGCACATTGCCCTTGCACTCAGAGCGACGCCTGCTCGACACGACATTGTGCACCACATCACAATGTGTTCTCATGCTCGTTCCGTGCGTCTAAACGTGCGCACCGCGTTACATCCCTGTCCATCCACCTATTTCCTCGGTTCGATTCGCCACGCGTCGCCGTGGCCGCTGCTGTGACTTCCCGAGACTGTGCTTGCCGGACCGACCGAATAGATTCAAATTGGCGGGTCGCATTCGCCGTTTCATGCCCCTAGCACAGTGTTTTCCGCCGCCGTTCTGAGAAATAATAAAATGAGGAGTGTGGAGCGAGAACTCAAGCCTGTAGGTCAAGGTCCACCCACCCTATAGTGTAGGACGCCATCGGCGTGAACACGGACACTATTTGCGCGGCAGGTTGTGATCATGCTAAGTCCAGAGAACGGTACCGTGACGGCTGTTTAGTCACAAGTTGGTAAACGAACCACCATGGGCTGCAAAGAGGTGCATGTCAGCAAGTAAGTTCGAGGTAACGCCAGCCACAAAGCTCCACGATTGCAAACTTCCTCCTATTTTGTGTCTCCGCACGGCTAATTAAAGGCATGTCCCATTGAAATTGGGGACTGAATCGAAAGATGAGATCGATTTGTTAGGCAATCTACGCACAATCCAGGTTCAAGACATGGCCCCTGCGCCCCCGATGGCAATCACATATGTACCCGCGAACGAGGAGTTTAGTTAAGCTGTACTCGGGCTCGCAAAGGCACCGTCGTTGAACAATTAAGTCAGCGCGCGGTAGTCCTGGAAGCCAGTTCACCAGCGGGCGGGCCGCGGGGCTGGGTTTGTTGCCGCGTACCCCACAGGTATGTCGTTGTGTTCCTCCCGCTGAGGGACAGCATCAGGCACTTCTGCGCTAGGAGAAGATACATGTTGCACCACTTGCCTTCTTGCCGCAGGGCTTAGATTCGCTGTGCCTGCATTCAGAGTTCCACGACTCATCGAAGTGTACACCAGCGTGAATGTGGCGGCCTACCGCGGTGGCGTATCTATCTCGCGGATATTCGTCGGAGTGACGGGGACCTGTGTTTAGAGTTATAGGCGGCAATGACCTGGCAAGTCCGCAAGCGCCAGGGCAAGAATGACAGCCGCAGCGTATAAGAGCATCAGGTATCGATAGAGACGTAGCGGCGGAGACTAAGCATTGTAAGAGACACTCGGGGGCGAATTTAGTAATGAATGTGCACTGACACCGGGAATTTGGGTCCTTCGATCGTTAATATGACAGGAAGGCGAGTGGGGCCGAGTGCGAGGTGGTTGTCCACCATTGGTAGTCGCGGAGCATTGTAGTATGAGCAGGTCACGGGTGCTTCGTGGGTATACTAGTGGTTGGTAGGATTTGAATGCTCTGCGGCACACTGAAAGTAAACTTTGATAAGAAGATGCATAAAAAGAGAGACGAGTGACGCACCTTACGCGGCCGTGTGAGCCACGGGACACATGATGTGAACGCTCCTAGCGCGCTGCACGCAGTCCGAAATGTGGAACCTGCTGCAACCTGCTGTATGGGAACCGGGAGGCCCTCAGGGGCCTTGTCTGTGGGTAACCAGTCTAACCACGGCCGTTCCTGAAATTTGGTTTTGCCGCTTTTACTGCCGCAATTGGACGCAAGACTGAAGCGGAGGTCGTTTCCAGAGACGTAGAGTTGAAATAATGAAAGAACTTGTATCGGCCCGACTTGCATGTGCTTGTAAGATCCTGGCGAGATTGAGAGCAAATTGGGAGAGCTTGTAAGTTGTCGCTTGTTTGTGACTGTCCTGCAAGGATCTTATAACGTGATCCTCTTATAAGACTAAAAATAAATTTCCGACATAACAGACATCAACTGTGATCCTTTTGTTTCTCCGAGTCCCTCTTGAATGCCAAGCTGAAAGCTGGTAAGCTCGTATGCACTGATCCCACAGTCCAGCAACGTCCCGGATGATCAAGTACTTTCGGTGGCTCAAACTCGACCAGCTTTTCGTCCCAATCGATTGAACGATTAGCAGTCGATTAGCGACGAAAAGCCATCATCATCCTCACCAGCCTTCACCCTGTTCGGTTTGGAGGATCTCCTGAATCCAGCCACACCTGGGATTGACGAGATGGACCCTGGACTGGGCTGCTCAAATAAAGGTCCCAGTTCAGGTCCTTTCATAGGTTCAGTCTGGCCCATATTCTGACCCGATGAATGTTGTGCACCCTTCAATACTTCGCCGAACTTTCACGGTCGTCCTACATTTGCGAGATCAAGTCACGGATGGACGATGCTCTTCGTTCATTTTTCCGGTTCCTTGAATTTGCGCTGCGTTTATCAGGCGATTCCAGAAGTGAATATTTACCCATTCCTCTGTTCGCAGTAAACGTGTCGAGACAGAGTCGAGCACGGCCAACTGCAGGCTCTCTTATTGCAGTGAGTAACTTTGACATCGACGGCGAAGAAGGCTCCCCCAAACCTGGTACATCTCAGTATCTTAACTTGCATCCGCATTGGAAACATAATACAATACAGCCAAGCATTAACTGCATGGGCTTCAAATGAGCTTTCCAATAGTCTTGCCAAATCGCGATGGGACTTGTGCACGTGTTGGTCGTTTCCTTATTCAACAAGGGATTTTGTTGGATAAGAGACATTTACAAGAGGCGCAATTCCTTCTTTTTCTGTACAGGTCATAAAATTCGGACCAAGTTTTGCTACATTCCGGAAGTATCTAAAAAGTATACATGTTACGAAGAGTGATTCTAATGCTTTCTTGCATTTCTACAGTTCCATGCGATAATACAAATGAGGATTCAGGTTCTTTCATTTATCGCTCTTAGCAGACGAAGCGCGAGAATGGGATCCAAAGGCTACAAGAGAAGAGGTGGCGCCATGATTTGCCGCAAAAGTCGAGAAGTCCTAGAACCCGATCAACTTCATTCAGAGATCGTCGAGTGCGGCTACGTACCGAGCTCTCTGAAGGTAATATCAGCGGTGCATTATTGATTTGCGTAAGGGGGCGGCGTGAGGGATTTGGTGACCGGCGCGGGTCATCGGATTCGTCCACCTAAAGATAGACTGTAAAGATTGTGGCATAAAAAATACTATCACGACGTACGAGCACGTTATCCAGACTCTTCTGCTATCGTCGTCAGGATTGTATGTTAAATAGCACGGAGAAGCCATACCTCAACAGGCGAGTTGGTATTGATGTTTTCAGAAGAATAAACCCATAGCTCCTGTTGGTTTTGGTCGACCAAGAGCTCCTGTTCCAGGTGTGTAGCCGGCGAGGCCATGGTGGTGTTTTCGTAAGGGAAACCCCATAGCTCATGTTGATTTTGGCCGGCCAAAATGTCGTGTTCGAATTGTACTGCCCTAGATTCGTCTGCCGTAGTATGTACCTCTAGAGAATATATGGCCATGTTTTCGAAGGATGCTACCGATGGCTCGGGTTCTCCTTGCTGAGCCAATAGCTCCTCTGGCTCAATAAGAACCTGTTGCCAGAATGTGAAACGGTGCGCATGCTGATTTGTACAATAAACCGTACCTGAGCAATCGTGTCAACTGTGAATTGATCAGACAAAATAAAATCCGCTAATTCTTTATAACTTTCAACGACTTCCGGCGCAGGAGTTTGAACTTCCTGTTTATAAATGCGTAAGTCTCATTACCTCGTAGTAATATTATACGAACCGCGGCAGGAGTGGTAGTAGCGAGCGTCGGAGCCTTCGTCTTGCGTTTTTCCGCCTCTTGAAAAGTTCGAATGTTCTTCAAAAGTTGTACATCTGCTGAGAGTGAGTAATGAGTGCGAAGGATTAATATTGACATACCTTGAGTACGTCGCGGGATTTTCGAACCGCCAGATGTGCTGGACTTGGACCCCGAACGCAGATTCGAGGATTTTGGGGGAATGTACCAGGTCGCCCAGCTGGCAGTGTTTCAGCACCGGCAGAAAGAATCCAAACATGATCGAAAAACGTACTTGGACGAAACCGCGTCCCCTGCTGCCCGTACAAGGGGTTCCAGTATGGAGACAAGCCACGCGTTCACAACCGCCGTTCTTGTGGTGGGTGGGTATTTATACCACACTGCTGCTATAAACGCATAAAATCCCTCGTCGACCTTGGACACGTCGTTCTGCAGGATCGTGCGCTCTGCCGCCGCCAGAAATGTTTTCATAACTTCGTTTGACTTGAAACATCCCTCCATACCCTAGGCGAGTTGCGTGGTGATCAAGAGAGGCTGGTATACAATCGTGTACGCGCGCGCACCTTAGCGAACCCCACCGGTTTCCTCGCCAAATGAGGCTCTATGGAGAGCATGATAGCAAATCCATATAGCCACAGCCCAACAAATTCGTAGTTGTCGAGCTCGGTAGCCGTGGGAGGTGGGCCATTGAGCGGGCTAGCGACGACGATTTCCGAAGCGGCTGGTGCTGGCTCGGGAAACAAAGGGTCCCAGTCTGGATCGTCGAGCACAGGAAGCGGAAGGATAAGCGTGTCCGAGGACTTAATTTTTGCTATAACCGTATCTTTTATAACTTTTTGCATGGCGGCGAGAGGAGAAGAAAACTATGCAGGAATAGGCCTGGGCCAACAGGGGATCAACGTCATTATCAGTGATTCCATCTGCACTGCCACTGACGCGTTTGCAGACGGCGTCTTCCCGATGGAGAATCGCCATGTTGATTAGGTTTGATTCCGTCTGATTCCGCTGACTGTGTATGTACCAGGTTGTATTTTTGCTATACAAAAATCCCATGTTAGATGTTGTTTGATGCCTCTGAGAAACTTCCTAACGGTGAAGCTATGATATCGATGTGCACGCACATACAAGTATTTACAATGTACTCACTTTGAGGACGACGCGCTGAAGTGCGCCCATGGATCAGCGGTATAGATCGTCCGTCTGCGTTTAAAAGCGTAGCCGGAAGGACGGGGGTTCGAATCCCCTTCTGGGCCGCAGGGGAGCCGGGCCCCGGTGTAAGCCGTTGACACAAGATACGTGCGCGCGCCGCGAGAAACTACAGTTGTCTCTCCCCGACTATAGCTGCGTTTCATTCACACAATCATGCCTATGTTTTTCTGCTAGTAGCAATATATGTGAGAATTTAGTCCATTTTTTTTCGAAGTTGACATAAGATGTGAGGCTGCTTTATGGCCCGTTGAACATTGTTCACGCCTCCTACAGTTTTTAACTTGACAGATGTAGTGGGCCTGCAGTACGGTGTCCGCATATTCTTTGAGCGCCGCCGCTTCTCTTCTCGACCCGCTGCATAATGTAATCATAAGCAGGTTGATGCTTCCGAGAGAGCATAAATTTGAGACACTGTAAGTTTCCACGGTACAGACCCATTCCTGTTACTTCCTGTTTCGTGGTAAGGAGAAGCATCGGACTCTTGATGAGAGCCAGAACTTGCCCAGCATGAGAAAATTGCTTTGAGGGTTGGCCGAAGGCTCGATCGGGTTTACCAAGACGCTTGCCATTGTGAATGGGGAAATATACTTAGTTTTTCATATCCGAGTCCAGCCAGCCAAAACCAACCGTGGGAACTGGTTAAAACTTTCAGATCACATGGCTAGATGTTTAAAAACAAGTCGCTACATGGTGTATAATTGATACAGTAGTGAAAGCACGACTTTCAAAGTATAATACAGGAACCATTTGGACCCAATCTCGAAGCCCGAAATTCATGAAAATCGATGTTAGTGATAGCAGACTCGGAAATTTACTTGTCCCACCCCGGCTGCCACCCGGATGATTTGACATCCTCCAATGATCGTTCCTGCGACATATACATATAAGCAAGTGAGAAAACGGATCATGTAGAGTTACTTCGATGGTCCCTGGGATGGCGACACATGGGTGATGATCTGGGTTTGCACATACACTTGGTCTTTGCCATTACCACGGACATTCCCCAACTCCAAATCACCCCGCTCGGTAAATGTTTTGATCAAAAGAACTCCATCAATGAACGGAACCAACCTTGGTGGTTCGGAGTGTGATGTTTCCCCCCGACCCGGAAGAAGTAGTCATGTGCTCTTGGTTCAAAGCCTGATTCTCGCGATAGTTGTTGATGCAGTTAAGGGTGTAGAGAAGGCTGATAACGTATAGTTTGCTCAGGCTGCGAGGGGTGAGAAGGAGGTTTGGGAGTGTGCAAGCACTGCTGCTTACGCGTAATTCAATAGCAGATGCCCTGTGAATAGTAATCAAGTTGATTTAAGCCAGATGAGTAGCCACGAGAACTTACATAGCAAGTAATTGCTGTTAAGAGTTCGAGTCATTATCAAGTCAATGGCCGCCACGATCTAAAAAAAGCAAATATAAATCAAGGAGGAGATAATGTAACAAAAAGTTGAGCTACCGTTGGCGGAACGGCGTTCTCAAAAACGAGCCGCAGGAGTCGATTGATGAGGGAGCTAGTTCTTGTGGAAAGTGACGTTAATTTGAGGATTTGCGAGTGAAATAATTTAAACTTACGATGTTAGGCCGCCTGAAGTTCGACTACGCAGCGCATAGCATGCTCCAACGGTGATGAAAAAGTCGGTTGAGAAAGCGCAGGCAAGATGGACCTATAATGTGTCAGAGTCACAGTTGATGGTGTTATTGGTCAATTATTGGTTGAGATATACCAAGAGCCACATGACTTTTGCCTTCGCGTTGGAAACAACAATAATAGCGTTCAACGATTCGGCAAAAGCCCGCAAAACCGAGGAGCGTTGAACAGCCAGAGTACATTGCGAGCGAGGAGATAAATTCTCAATGCGAAAAATGACTGGACGACAAAGCCAGTTATACCCGTCTAGAAGATAGTTAAATGTCTTCGGGGATGCCTATCATACAAATACATACCATAAGCGGGGCACTAACCTGCCACAAAGCCTTCGCGACAAGAGTTCGGACGATGTCGGGGTTCATGAATTCTGGCATAAAAATGAGAACCCGAGACCGTGGTCAGCGATTCCTGGCACTGACCTGCTACATTCTGAACCCAAACAATGGCAATACCTTGACTGGTCTGTAATCCAATCCATTAATATTGAGCGCCTGACGATAAGAATAGTTCCTGCACCTTTAAAAGAGACAGCAAGGTCACAAGTACCACGAGCCAGCTATAGTGTCTGCGCACATCCACTCAGTATCCAAGATAACGAACCATAAAATGACCGGTACCTTTTGAGGCCTTCCTGAGACCGCCGAGACTTGAAAAACGTTCCGGCCTGGCAGAGCACAACACCTGTTGTGGGGTACTGAGAGAATGATGGACAGATTCGAGAAACATATATCACCCAGCAGTATCGCGTCAAGAAGTCCTGCTAAAACCTAAAAACCTACTTGAAAGGTTGACGGTGGCGGAACCGGAAGGTTGGAAAATGCGAACCCAGCTTCCCAAGGTTGTTGCGCGATTCCTAACAAACGCTTCTGAGGCTGGTATAAGGTTAATGACCGAGCCAGTCGTGGCCATGATGCCGGCGGCAACAAAGAAGAACGGTCTATGCGAGGCACAATCCGTGTACTTATTGATACCTCACCATTGGGAGCAAGTCAACCCTCGCCCTCGCTGCATGGAGATCGTACGAGAATTTCAACAACCCTGAATTTAGATTTAGAACTATAGGATCCGGTCGTGAGTTGCACGCCGCCGAAAATCCTACGGAACGGAAAGAAAGCAGCGAAAGATCTTGAAGACCTGCAGCACAGATCGCAAAGGTGCCGCATGAGATGCGAATGCACGCGTGGAATGAAGTTTTGCTCACCAAAACCAAGCCCCACTGAGCTGTCGAGTGTTTTGTATTCTGATGCAACCGATCAGCAAGAGGAAATCTGCGAGATCTCAACGCGTTAACGTTATGCGATCTTGTGAAACATGAGCTTGTGTCAAGGGAGTTTGTATGCGGGTCTCTGCATCGTCGCAACGTCATATCACACCGAAGTATACCCGCATAAAATCCCAAGAAAACTACATTTCGACTAGAGCTGTTTTTTTCTCGGCACCATCGAGTTGGCATTTCGGGGCATGAATTCCATCAATCGCGCACCCACAGCGTTGAACCAAGGTCGCGGTTTTCCGAGGGATAGATCCTCGTAGATCGTACATATTTCTGTTCACATGACTCACTTCAGCAACGCGACGATGCAAAAGATTTCAGAAATACAGCAATCAAGCGAAGTGGATTTCCTCGGGATTATAAGGTAGTTTGAGGTGTTACCTGGAAACAACACAGTTCAGTGCAAACATTCGTGGTCGCGACCGTTGATTGTGCCTCGAAATAGCGGATAGACTCTGGTGAATTTGCATGGTGCCCGGCGTGAACATACAGGGGTAGTGTACACGGCCTGCTGTAAGCTGTTGCAGCTCAGCTGGCATAAAAAACTTGGTTACGCGGTACTTGAGGACGCCGGCCGTTGTGTGCCGCCTGGTAGGTTCGGAATAGATATTGCATGAACTTCAAGAAGCAAGGACCGTGGGAAGGTCGAGATCGATCTCTTTTTTTGATGCCACTCGGATCAAGGAGTAGCCTAGGCCGGCCGGGCGGCCTTCCGAATCCTTGCAACTTGAACTGCCAATTACGTCCATGGCAAAGCTCTCAAGTTGTCAAAACGGAGAACTCAAACCTCAATTTATTGAACTTACGGTAAGCCACACATCGACCTCGACAGTCCTAGTAGAGGCGCGAGTTAAGTTTGGCACGAAATTCAAGGTAAACTTGCCACTTCTTCTAAGCCTCGCAGTTCATTCCTCCCAGACCTCCCTGCCCAATTCTTTTGTCGTTATGAAGCGAGCGGTATTTCATTCGCCTTCAAGGTCCGAGTCCCGTGTTGTTCGCTCGTCAACGAATTGACAAGGCGTGGTGCACAAGATATACCTTAGCGACCTGAGGCGTAACCGAAGACAACCGGAGCCCAGATTTCCTTTCCGGCCGTGACCCTCAATTTGTTCATAATAGGGAGGAACCTGTGAAAGCATGTTCGAACTTGAGCGTTCGCACGCAGCCATCCTAGACTTCAACTAGACTTGGCAACAGTTGTCGCCCCGGCCCTTCAAAGCCGGAGGTCAGGTGAATTGGTTCAAGTTCGTGTCCCGGCTCGTCCCGGGTTCCTTCTTTCTTTTCCCCCAGTCAACACCTGAACGATGCCAACCCAAAAAGTCGACGTCGTCGACGATAAATCCGCTGGACAGGTTATCGCCGTTGGGGATCTCGAGTCACGTACGCAAAACCTTCACTCTTTTGAATTTGGCTTGCAGGAGGTGTGCATGTCAGTCTCGGCAAGTCCGGGATGAGCTTGAAGCTCGACAAGACTGGTCTTCCTCTTGCTCCTCAACCCTCAGACGGTGCGTCCGATCTTTTAAACTTTCCCCGGTGGCTCAAGGTAAGCGGACCCGAATGATCAGATCTTGATGGCAGTCTTTACTATTTTATCTCAGGTGGCAATCTTACTGCAGGTCAGTTTTCTCGCTCTACTTGGACCGTTGAATCAAGCAACGGTTATTTGTCTTTCCACCCTTTCCTCGGTTGCTTACAGTCCCCGGCCTTTGTGCCCCTTGCGGCCCACTTTCATGTGACTACCGTTGTCGCCAGGTTTGTTTCCATCTTCAATCCATCCATCATCTCATCTTCATATTTCAGCTATCAGACCACGATTGCCATCGGTTCGTATTTTTGTTTACCATCATCTTTCCTCCTCATCTCGTTTAGCGTTCGCTGGTATTGGTTCATTCGTCTGGGTTCCCCCCGCGAACATATACGGACGTCGCCCAGTCCTTCTCTTTACCATTCTCACCGCGGCCACCTCATCGCTTGGCTCAGGTGAAGCCCTTACCTGGTCTCAGCTAATTGCAACTCGGGTAAGCTGTTTTGCGAAATTTCAACATCGCCCCCCTCGACATGAATTTCAGGTCCTCAATGGGCTCGGTACATCATCCTTTTCACCATCGGCGCTGTGATGGAGTCGGACTGCTTCTTCCTGCATGAGCGGGGCCGGGCAATGGATATTTTCACAGTCCTCCTCACAAATTCGGCCCATATCGCACCTATTCTGGGTATCAAACCAGACCGCTTTATTCCTGGAAACTTCTGACCTCGACCGTAGGTGGATTTTTAGGCCAGTTCGTAAGCTACAGGTAGGCCGTGTTCCCCTCAATACAATACATATTGATTTCTGTAGGTGGTGCTACTATTTCCCGGCGATCCTTGACTTCACGATCGTTGTGGTAATGTTTTTCTGCCTCCCCGAGACTCTGTATGTCCGCGGATCTGCTGCCATCGTCACCGATAAACCGATCCTTCGGAGGATTTAACTTTGGGGTCTTTGACCGAAGGGCAAGCATCTCAAGGCATCCGACTTTGTCCGCCAATTTGTCGTGTTCGTATCCGCCGCTCACTGTTGTATTATTTAATCCAGTATCTCGACGGTTCAAATACCCAACTGCCGTGTTGACCGCTCTCTATTATTCTGTCACCTTCACGCTGGCGTCCATCTTGCCAGCTGTAACATCCACCACTCTCTTCCGTCGACTCTGCAAGTTCAACGCCTCGGAAACCGGTCTCGCGCTTGGTATTGGCACTCTTGTTGGATCCACACTCGGCGAGCTACTGGGTGGTCTCGTCGTTGATAGCTCCATGCACCTCAGTCGCAAGAATCAAAAGGACACGGACATCGTCCCTGAAGTTCGGTACGTCATTTCTTTCCCCGTTCGACTGCGTTTCTCAACTATCCCTGCAGACTCCAGGGTATCTGGGTGGGAACGATACTCCAGCCCGTGAGCCTCCACAATACTTCTGTTCCAGGGAAACTAACTGTCGTTAAGTAGATCGGGCTACTGATCTAGGATTTTGTATTCAATATAAGAGTAAGCGGATCCTATGCTTGATTCATTACCATGTTCAACATTCATGCAGCACCGTACATCGGTCCAACTCTGGGCTTCGGTATCATGTGCTTTGCTATCCAGTGAGTGCCGCAGCGAGTAGGCTATTCTTCGTTCCAACCCAACCCTTTCAGAATCATCAGTACCGTTCTCTACTCGTACAACGCCGATTGCTACAAGCCACAAACGCCGGAGATTGCTCAAGTCCTGAACTTCGGCCGTCAAACAGTCGGAATGACGAGTACGTCCAGTCTGTTCGACTTAATCTGTTTCTCGAGTTCACTTTCCCCTCGCGCAGCCGGTTTCTGGGCCATGTGCGTATTTCAATCCCCCCTGCGGCACTTCGCTGATAATTCAACAGTCCTCTCGGCGACAAGATCGGTTACCAGCGGATGTCAGTGACCATGTCCCCCGTTGGCCTCGTCACCTTCCTGCCTGTCGTCTACTTCATGTTCCACGGAAACAGACCATCTGGGATAAGATGGGTGTTCCGACGTACAATCGCTCCCTTTGAATGCTTCAGGTTCTGGACTCTTGTGACTACATCCTTTGTAATTTCTGTGTATACATACAGCTTTCGGCCGCTCTTTATAGCTGCAGCGGAACTTTGAAATCCAAAATGCAGCAGATGCCTTGGAGTTGTGGATCTGACAGTGTAATGCAAGCGCGAAAAGAGGAAAGGAAGGAGGTAAAGAGCGCAAAAAAAGGTACTTCCGAGTGACAGGATTCGAACCTGTGCCACAAAATGGCCACAGAGAACCCAAACAGGTCAAAAAGAACGACACTGACAGGATTCGAACCTGTGCCCACAAAGTGGAAGAGATACATGTTGGAATCCTGCCAGGTGCCAGGCGATTCTAATCTCTCGCGTTAACCACTCCGCCACAGTGCCATGAATGCCACGCGTTGTGCTAGCGTGTTGAAAAAAAGCGGAGGAAAGAACTTTCCTAATTCGGACGATAGCGGTTGTTTGCTCTTGTGTCTCGCGCACTTCTCCTTACTTCCCCTTACCTGCCCCGCCCCTTGACGCTTACCCCTCACATCCAACGAACAGCAGTGATAATCAGTGACATTATCCGCGAAATGAAATACAAAGCCCGCTCAGCTACTTGGATAGTACGTATACATTGCGACAAGACGAAATACTCCGTCGCGTCAAAGCTTGGCTTGCCTGACAAGGGACCCTCCATGATTCAGCATTGTCGCTGCTTCCCTTACCATATTCTCGACTATCACCTACGATGAGGAGGTAAGCAAACCAAGAAGCCTCGCGCTACTAAACGTACCTTGGCCGGCAAGACCTCATGTATAAGCTACTCAGCAGATGTAAGCACACAGCCAGCTTTGGCATCTTTTGGGACTAACCGCAGCAACACTGCCGATGACCCATCGTGCGCCCTCGACCGTTTTTTCTGGGTGCTTGTCAAGTTCATGTTGGTGTGGAAGGACGCCTTGGGACGTAAGCTGCTCGATCTCTGACTGTCGATTCGTGTTCCTGTGAAATTTATATCTCAATAGCAGCCAGCATTCAAAAACGGCCGCGACGCACCAGTCCTCGACGTACGGCGTGCGCTTGACGCGCATCGGTCGCCCGCTGTATATAAGCGTTGTGACCGCATCATCGAACCCCGCGCTGAGAACATGGTCTTTGTGCGTCTTCGGCGCATTCGCCTCGACGGACGCGAGGAAGCGCGTGCCCACCCCTGCACACAGGCAATGGTGAACTCGTTTTGTGGTAGGGATGGAAAAATGCCCAACTTACAAACTGCCTGTGCGCCCCACATCAAGTTCGCCGCGAGCCCTCGGCCGTCGTATACAGCGCCTGCACCAACGACATATACAGGACCCTTCGTAAGTGGTGACGTGCGGCCCTTGACGGCGTCCACGCACGCCGGGATGAGGATACTCGCCGCGATGGTCCCCGTGTGCCCGCCTGCCTCCGCTGCCTGCGCGCAGATCAAGTCCACGCCCGCGTCGAGCGCCTTCGCCACGTGTTTGGGGTGCCCGACCATGTTCATCACCTACTCCAATAATTGAAACACAGAAGCAGAGCTACTTGATGAAACCGACCGGAATCCCCGCCTTATGCAGCTTCTGCACGACGTCCCGCGGGGGGACGCCGATCGCACACACAAACAGCGCGGTCTTCTCTTCGACGATGACCTCAATAAGCTCCGCCAGCTTGCCTTTAGTGTAGTCCGACTGTGGTAAGTGCAGCATGTGCGCGAGTCAGCCATCGAAAGGAAGTGCATTCATTCAAGCGCGCCAAGACGGACATTGGTTTTACGGGCGCTTCCGCCCACCTGGGGGACCAGCAGATCCACGCCGAAGGGCGCGTTTTTGTCGATTAGATCGCCCTTCAATATGCGTATCTAGGGTACGTGCGCGTTAGTAGCATACCATAACGGGCCAGAGCCCGAGTTCCCCGATGTCTGCTCACCTGCTGACGCAGGCCCTCCGGCGTGAATCCGTACCCACCGATTACGCCCATTCCGCCTGCATTGGATTATTACCATGCCTTCTATAGCTCCCCCCAGTTGAAAGTATTACAACGCGCGACCTACCTGCGTTAGTGACGGCCGCCGCGAGCTCTGGGCCTGCCGCCGTGTCCATCCCAGCAAGAAACACAGGGTGGCGAATGCCAAAAAGCGCCGTTATGGGGGTCGAGATGACGGCCATAGTGAAATCCTAGCGCAAGTCTGAAGGAGGGAGTGTGAGTGGAATCGAAGAGTCAGGTAGTCGAGGGAAGCGGCGGACTTTGGCGTACCTTATGTATGCGTATGGAAGCGGAGAGGATGCCCGAGCGTGTTGTGGGCGCGCCATATATGTATCATCGCTCGGCATCCATGTATATGGCCTCTTTCTGCGCGCTAAGCTAATTTACCAATGACGTTGCCGGCGGCGCTAGATGTGATATTTTTGGTTGATCTCAAACTCCGCGGATTCCGGGATCAGAAACCAACAAGAATTCGTAGAAGAGAACACGATTGGCGAACGAGCGCGCAAGGATCTGTAAGTACCCCGACGCTTGTAAGTAATAGCACGATGAGATAGCTAAGGAAGAAGGAAGGTTCATGGATTTCATACACAGAACGCGTTCATAAAAATAGCATGACTATGTAGGTCAGAAAAATGGAGACCAGACAAGGACGTAGATAGAGCGCGGGAGATAATATATAGAGCCACTCACCCTCGGCCTCTATCTCTCTGGAGCACCACCTTCCTAGTCTCTTGCGCCTTGCCGCTAGTCGGGAACAGCTAGCGCCTGGATATTACGAGCCAGTGCGTCTACTTGACCATCCTCTCGCAGTGCATCCGACGTGTCCGAGCTCTCGTCCTCGTCTTCGCTCCCCTCCTCATCAGACTCCGACTCCTCCCTTTGGTGGTTCGGGTTCACAAACAATAAATCCTCTTCCTCATCTGGCCCGCGTTCTGTTGACATAAAATTAACAGGCGGTAAATTGAGAAAGTAATGGACGCGCCTTTCGCCCTCCGGGACTCGGCCCAGCTCTCCTCGAGGTCGTCCATGATGCGCTCTTGCTCGGCGCTCACATCCTCGGCCGTGTTGCACTTCTGATACCGCTCCAGGAAGGTGCTGCATCCATGGCTCAGATACACGATCATGGACGGCTTATAATCAAGAACAGCACGTACCGGTTAACCTTCCAGAATGAGCCACCCCAGCCGAACCCGCTGAGCAGGCGCTCCGCGTACGCGTCGAAGCCCGTGATGTAAAACGCGGCCGCGAGTGCCTCGACGCAGTTGAGACGCCAGGGCTTGCCGTAGTTGGTCGGGTTCGTCGCGAGGAGGTACGGGACTGTTATTTTTGCCGTCGGACGCGGGTAAGCGTATTGATAGGATCCATAGTAGGAGGAGACGCACGCAGGCGCTCGTGCGGGCTGGCGATCTTGCCGAACGGGACGTCGTCAAGGCGCGCCCAGGAACACTCCACAACGGCTAGCCCACCCTTGAGGATGATTTCTCGGTCAGAGGGACTGATGACTTTAGTGCCTTTCGGGCTACAAAATATAGATAAAGCAGTGTGAGAACACAGGCAAATAAATAGAAGAGACAGAGTGAGAAGAGGTATACGGACAGAGAATGCTCACGAAACGACAATGCCTCTGAAGCGAGAGCCGACTTTGAGCTCCTTTATCAGGCCAAGACGAGAGAGCTTCTTGCCCGAGCAGCGGCGAGGGTCGCAGTGGTCAAAGTCCTACCAAGAGTCGTTATTCAACTTCCTTCCAATTCTGAAAAATATATTAAACATACCCACATGCCAACCGGAACCTCAATTTTCACAGCCTTGTCCTCTTCTATGAGGCAAATCAGTATGAATCTTGAAGGAGACCCGAAAACAACTCACCCTCGTCCGATCCGCTGCCCTCACCGCCCTCCTCATCTCCACTAACCTCGTCCACCGCGCTTTCCGGCCGCCCATCGGCCCTCGATTCTCTTTCGCGTCCCTTATAGTTTGTTGCGCGCGACGAACCTCCGCGTCCGCCACCTCCACGGCCACGTTTGGCCCGCGTCGATGCAGCCAGCGAGCCCGGATTTTTCTTGCCCATTGGGTATTTTAAATGGAAATCGCGTTGACCCTGGAGCTGTATAGCTTCTCTGTAGATTAGGCACTCCGATTGATCGTCCGAACACCCAGCTACTGGCGGCAAAAATAATCGAGATGGCGGGAGACAAGCGCGAATTGGGACGCTCGCTTAGTCAGCCGCAAACTCTCGATGCATCCGACCGTTGCGCTCGCCCGTTTCAAGGCGCGGAGGCCGTTACTCTCCTTCCGCGCGAACAAGGACTACTACAAGGGTCAGAAGCCGCTCTTTCCTCTGTTTTTTGGTGGTCCATGGGGCCTCTTTCCTGTTCTACATGCTGCAATGCATTCATCACTTTGGCACCTATGCAGCTTATCTCTCCTTTTTGCGGTGTATACATCTGCAAGGCATGTATGCTGATGATTTACCTTGCAGGTAACCGGCAGGCGGCTCTCCCCGGTGGACACCGCACAGGCGCGCCCGGTGTGCACATCAACCGCCGGCCAGGCTACCAGCTCCTCGAGAACAAGGTCCGCGTGTTCGTCGCGCCACCGATTGAGGATATCCTCGCTTCCCCAGTGCGCATTTATTCTTGTTTCTACTCTCTTACCCTATCGGGTGGAAGAGGCGACTCGGTAGAAATGGTGCTCATTCAATTTCCTTTCGACAGTTAAAACCCTATATTGCGCCATCCGTGCACCTCTCCCGCACGCAGCGGGACGGCGTGTTCCGCGAGGGGATGCCCGACGGAGGAGTTACGCCTGCGCATTTCCTCTCCGTTGCGAGGAAGCACCATTTGGACCAGGAGCGGGAGCGGAGCAAGGCGGGGCAGGCAAGGGCGGAGGGCGGGCTGATGCTGTAAGCTTTTGAGCCATTTGCGTGCAGATACGCGCCCACAACGGCGGCAAACACAACGCGGCGTGTCGGACGCTACGGTAGTGACGCACAGAAGAGGCGACACGGCGGTATAACGCACGGAGAAGAGCAAACTCGGCGGAGGCGACGCCCGCTGCATATAATACTTTTGCTTAATACCTACAGATGGATGTACAAAAAAAAACGCAACAAACCTCGCCTGCGCACGCCTGCCTGGCTATGACCAGCTACAAAACGCCTCGCGCTTCAGCTCTTGAAATGCCTAGCGTTTCAGCTTGTGAAATGCCTTGCGCTTCAGCTTTTGAATGGCGAGCCCAGGGCACAGTTTAAGTCTAAGTCGGCGTTGCCTGGCCGCCTTGACCGGTTGGCGGGTGTGCTGAATGAGTTATCGAACGGGTTCATGTTCGGGTTCAGCCGTGAGCGGGGCAGCGGGCGGATGACGCGTAGGCGCTTTGGCGACACGTCCATGGAGAGGTCGACGAGCGAGCTGTTGCGCTTTCCCGCGCGGGACGCGCCTTCGTCGAGTGTGACGCTAGCGTCGGATTTGTTTCTGTCATTTGAATCCAACATTAGTCCCCTTTCCTTGAGCGAAAAAAAGGAAAGCGACGCACCCCGCCTCTAACGCCCTGACGTGCCGCTTCATCTTATCGTACTTGGCCTTGAGCGCCTTGAGCGTTTCTTGTGCGTTCGCCGCGGTCTCGCGCGTTGCTTCCAAGTCGTCTTTGGCTTCGTCTAGCTCCTCTTTTGTTTCATCCAGCGCGTCAGCCGTCTCCTCCAGCTCGTCCGACAGGTCCTTCGCCTTCAGCAGCGCGTCCGTCTCGCCCCGTGCGTGCGCGCGCGCCGCGGCGATGTGCCGCTCGCATTCTGCCATTAGTCGTTCCTTATCTTGCTCCAGAGCAGAAACTCGTGCTTCAGAGGCTGCGAGGCGCTTGCGGAGGGCGGAATGCTGCGAAGTGTCGATGTAAACACGTCGGATGGAGGGGACGATGTATTGGTGGAATTTTTTGGGGAGGCATGTTAGCTGTGCGTGCGGGTCAGTGCTGCTGCATGAGGGGTAGATACGGAGGGCATGGGCACGCACTTCAGGTCGGACTGGGTTCGCGATAAATGTGTATGAGCACAAGTACGTGATGACAAGATTTGACCGTCGGCGTACCCATGTTAAACGTATCGCGGCACGCAGGGCAGGTGGAGGTGAACCCATCCGGGCTCGTGGCTGAGACGTGCGCCGTGAGACAGTCAGTACAATAGACGTGCCCTGCATTGCGTGTAAGTAAAAAAGTAAGAGCCAAAAAAAGTGAGTGGCGTGAATGATAAGAGCAGCGACGCGTCGAACGCACCACAGGGCACAGAAACAGGCTCCTTCAGCTTCGAGAGACATATTCCGCAGCTCATTTTCGAGGTTGAGAGCACAGTAGGGCAGAGCCACAGACGAGGGGATCAAGAAGAGGTGGTGGCGCTAATTGAGACGCGATTGTGACAGTGACAGTGTGACGAGTCGCGATTATTCTTCCGCACCTCGATTGCACCCACAAGAGTCGATTCTGAAAGTAGTAGAAACTCTGAAGATATCCCACCGGCTTGAATTATTTTTTGGGCCGCGACAGGACGGAGGAGATCTTTTTTAAAAGTACATTCCAGTTGTCACGTGCAGCCAGGTTGACCGACTAAATTCGCAACTCTTTGCCGCTCACTCACCGCTCTTCGACGTGAAAGGATAAATTTGGGGTTTGCAGAGGGAGGGCAGAGCAAGGTGAGTTGCAAAACGCGCCGACGGTCTACTCGCCGACGCAGCGTGCCTTATTTGTACTTCTCCGGCCTAGTGGGGCCTTGTAGATCCTCCATTCGTTCGCGGACGCCCGCTGGTCTGTTTCTGCATTGTTGTCAGTGAATGTCTGGGAACGTTTCATATCCGACCTCCCCGTACGAACGCGGCCTTACAACGCCCATCCGTTCCTCTTCCCGCAGCTCATTGCGATCCTCTGGACGTGCACCGAGTCCTTCTGTTTCCTCCGACGATCCAGGTGCGTGTTCAGTTTAGCTTTTATTATTACTCTTTCTTTACACCACTACAGTCGCCGTCCGCAACCAGGCAAGTCTGTGACGAGACGAGCATCATAACGGGAGACTAACACCGGACGGCACAGGTGTCCACGCTTAAACACACCATCAGACACCAGCAGGCGCAGTTGCAGTCGCTCGAGAACATGCTGCTCCGTGGGCCCCGACCATACCCGCCAGAGATGTCCGACCCCATTTCGACCTCGCCCCCGACTTCCGCGTCAATCAAAATGAGCCGCCGCTCGAGCTACGACGTCCTTCACGGCATCGCACCAGAGTCGAGCATCCCGCTGCCGTCCAGACGAGACGCGCCGCTGGATGACTTTCGCGAGGGCGTGCCGATGAACAGTTTTAGTGGTAGTCCGGCGTCTCCAGGGTACAAGCGCGGTGGTAGTCCGACGCGGACGTTGAGTCGTGGGTTCCCCATTTTATTTGATTGGTGATGCTCACTCGTTTTAGGCATTCCCGTTTCGTCTGTCGGTGAGTACACCAACTTTGTTTCATTTGACAAAAAAATAACACGAGGCCAGGCAATGCCCGCGCACTCGCCGACGAAGGGCAGCCAGCCACGCACCGCCCTTCCCCGCCCTCCATCTCCACCATTGCCTCTACCGCTTCCTCCTCCAAGCTCTCCATCGACACCGACGCGACATCCGTCAACTCACTCCAACCCCCGCCCTCCCCAAACGCCAACAACCGCCGCATATCCCTTACCCCCGGCGGCACCACCAAGGTCCTTGCCGACCTGCAGACCGGCGTCGTAAACGCCCGCAACGCCCTTGAGAACACCAAGGCTCAGTTGCGCCTTGCCCAGCGCAGTGTTGCTCAGCTCACACGCCAGACGGAGGATCTCAAGGAAGGGAGAGAGCGGTTGAGGCTGGAGAACGAGGGCTTGAATAATGTCGTGGCGAGGAAGGAGCGGCTGTTGCAGGAGGTGGTTATCTCCCTTCCTTGGTTGATGAGCTCACTAACGTTCCTAGGTCCTCGACCGCGCGCGGAAAGCAGAAGCCGAGGCCACGACGCTCAAAACGTCGCTCAAATCCGAGACCAGCACCTCCAAAAAGACGATCCGCGACATGGAGACTGCGCTCGCCGAGTCGACCGCGCTCTCTCAGAAGTCCGAGCGCGAGTACATCACGCTCCGGGACAGCATCAAGGGGCTCGTCGACGGGTTCAAGACCGACACTGAGCGCCTAAGAAATGAAATGACGAAGCGCGAGGACAAGTGGCGCACCGAGGCGGAGAGCGTAGGCAAGAAGTACCGTCTGCTGCTGGAGGAGATCAAGGGTGCCGGCGAAGGGAGGGCGGAGATTCAGCAGGCAAGGGAGGCAGAGCTGAAGGCATCAAGAGAGCTGGAGAAGGAGTGGCAGGAGGTAAGTGTTAAGCCGAGTAGGAGATGCTCCCGTCTAACACCGCCCGTAGGAGATCGCGCGGCTCAAGGGGGAGGTGGACAGGAGCAACAAGGACAGCGAGGAGGCCGGAGACACTGCGAGGTTGGTCTTATTGTTTAATCCTTCCCTTTTCTCTAACACCTCCATAGGCAACTGGCCGCCGAGCTGGCGAGATTGAGGAGGCTGATGCAGAATGTGCGCCGGATACCGAGCGGCGAAGAGTCCGACCCCGACGCGCCGCCGTGATTTACTTTCTTTTTTCATTCATGGATCCTCATACATACCCCTACCCCGTACCTACCGCCCATACCTAATCGCGCCCGAGTCTATACCGATCCCGCATTGTACATTCCCTGCAAAAGCTTTCGACTCCTTACCCTGCCCCCCTAAGCACGGTATCAAAATTCCAGGAACAAAGCGGGTAGGCGGACGCAGTTGCCGGACGATCATATGATCGTGTCCGGCATCTTCGCTTCAGAAATCACAAGTCAAGGGCGCATATAAAGTACTGGGCCGACGGATTCCTTTGCAAGTCCCTCTCTCCCGCCCCCCACCATCTCCACCTCCCCGACACTACCATGTCTGTCATTTCCACCCCCATAACCGAGCTTTTCGGTATCAAGCACCCCGTGCTGCTCGCCGGCATGAACATTGCCGCGGGCCCGGAGCTCGCGGCGGCGGTCAGCAACGCGGGCGGCTTGGGCGTCATCGGTGGTCTGGGATACACCCCCAAGATCCTGCGCCAGCAAATCCAGGCCGTTAAAGCCGGACTCACCGACAAGAGCCTGCCGTTCGGCGTCGACCTGCTTATTCCCCAGGTCGGCGGGAACGCGCGCAAGACCAATTACGATTACACGAAGGGCAAACTCGCGGATCTCATCGAGGTGATCATTGAGGAGAAGACGAGTCTGTTCGTATGCGCGATTGGTGTCCCGCCCAAGCACGCCGTCGACAGACTGCACCAGGCCGGCATCCCCGTGAGTAACGTCCGAATACCATTGGATCCGACGAATACTTACGGTACGACGCGCGGCATCAGATCATGAATATGGTGGGACACCCGAAACACGTCCCGAAAGCCCTTGAGGCGGGCGTGGACATCATCTGCGCGCAGGCAGGCGAGGGTGGCGGCCACACGGGTGACATCCCCGCGAGCATCCTCATCCCCGCGTGCGTTGACGCAGTGAAGGGGCATAAGTCGCCTCTCAATGGCAAGCCCGTCTACGTCGTCGGCGCTGGCGCTGTATACGACGGGCGGGGTCTGGCCGCCAACCTCATGTGGGGTGCCGAGGCTGTCTGTGCGTATCTCTCTTCCTCTCTTTTTCGCGTTGACCATACTGATCAATGCATTTCGCACACGCAGGGGTCGGCACGCGTTTCGTTGCCGCGGAGGAGGCGAGCGCGCCGAAAATACACAAAGACCTCATCGTCAGCGCGGGCTTTGAAGACGCAGTGACGACGCTGATCTACACTGGGCGCCCGCTGCGCGTGCGGCGGACGGATTACATCGACGACTGGAACAACAACCGCCGGGACGAGATCAAGGAGCTCACCGGCAAGGGCATCCTCCCGCATGAGGTCGAACTCGAGAAGCACCCCGAAAAGAGCACTTCGACGCGCCCGTGGCTCATGGGCCGTGTGTCCTCGGTGCGTTTCCTTTCGATACGCGCTATCTTCTGCTTTACGCGCTGTAACCGACACTCACCTGATTGATTTTGTGTGCAGCTCATCAACGACGTCCTCCCCGCCAAGGTTATCGTCGACAACATGGTCACGGACGCCGCGGCAATGCTCCAGCGCGGGAACTCGTACCTCAAGCCCAAATCGAAGCTTTAAATTGAATACGCAACTCTCATATGGGTTTCTGCGTACCTCGACTGATATTATATAGTAGTCGTATTTATTTGCAATATTAATCGGGTGGAAATTAGTCGTTTGCAGTGTGAGCTTCGAGACGCGTGCTTCCGATTTTGCTGGAACTTGGGATTTCGAATTCAGTTTGGAATCTAGATCTATCCAGATCCAGGAACGTTCGAAGCGTAGAAGCTTTGATAGACGCTCGGGCCTTCTTGGATGCTCCTCGATGGCAGAATCAGTCACCGGCCTACTTAATAAGACGCCGTCCAATGGTGGCACATTAGGCAGCTTGGAATTGGCAGAAATCATGCAGACTAGGTGGAGCTGGTTGGAGATCCAGGGATCCATCAGTGCATAGAAGTGGCTAGCAGAGGATACGAGGAGACTGGGAATGGAACTATCTAGCTCATTCTTGAAGCTGGCATGTTGCTACCTGCGCGATTGGTTCAAGTGGAAGTGATACTTAAAGACAAGACGGAGGAAGTCGGAGCAAAACAAACAAAATTGATCCGGACAATACCATCATTTACTTTCCATCCAAATCAGGAAGGTAACATTGATCCGGAGTTTTTTGAACCGAAAGAAACCAACCTGGAGGAAAGTCCAAGGTCCGATGAAGATGGAAGATAGAACGACATGCTAAGACATGTGAGAACATGAGGAAGGAAATCTATATGTCTGGGCTTTAAATAACTTTCTGGTTCAATACTTACAGCGACAAGCACATACGCAACTAGCTATGCATACATCGGGAGGCATGCATATATCCTGGTTAATCCTTTGAAAGGGGTTGTTCAGTAATCTCTTTGCTAGCCTGCCAGAGCTAGTCTGCCAGGGCGCTATCCTGCACATCCCTGGTTCTCTGCGAGATCTTCCCGTTCTGCTCAAACAACGTCCCTTTGAATTTCCCTGCTTGGCTCCTGACGTCGGGGATGTGGCCGCATATAATGCCGCCGAGGCACCATCGAGCGGGCTCAGAGTGAGATTAACGGTAGAAACCGCATCATGTAACGGATGCCATGTTCTTCAACACTGTCTCTGTAGCAACACCGCCGGGATTGACTGTGATGGAGAGGGCAGATGAAGAGAACGAGTCAAATTCCTTCTGAAGTGCTTTCGCGAACAGAATGTTGGCAAGTTTGGAGCGGGCTTTGATTGCAACAATCAAAGACGATAGCGAAATAGTCGCCAGATAAAGAATTACATGTATGCGCACAGTTGGAACAGTTCATTTAGAATGTCGACCCTCGATTCCATCTGCATGAATTTCTCCGCTGTACTTCGGGCACCGACGATGGTGCTGAGATATAAAAAGCAGATTCCTTTTCCCACTAAGATTCGGATTCTCGTTCTCAATTTGCGACATGGCGGTTGTAGCTGCAGCTTCGGATCGAGCAGCAATATAGACTTTGATTTGCTATTGGGTTACTTGGAACCCCTGACAGAGATTTATAAGAGTAGGACGCGGAGGTATCCGTTTGCTGCTCACTTTCCGCCGGTTACAATAGCGACCTTGCCTTTGAGGGAAGGGATGTCTGAAGCAGGATTGAACTTCGCCATGACGTTGCATATAGTGAGATGATAGCGACAAAGGAGAATAACTTTAAGCACGTAGACTTGCGCTGAAAACAAATGGCCCGTTTGCAAGGCTCATTCGGACGTTACGGGACGGCGATCAACTCGATGACGGACGGAGGCCGCCCTGCGCATCAATTGTGCATGTGCCATGCTGGCGCGATATTTCATCGAGTTGATGGTACGCAACCCTTGCAGAAAGTCGCGACGTCCGCAAGGGTCGCAGTGCGTGGAAGCGGGAAAGCGTGAGACCGTGAGACGTTTTGCGTGACGGCGTGACAGACGCGTCTAGTCACAACCTCGTCCACGATGGCCTCGAACCTCAGCACCATAGAAAAACTGTGTCACGACAAGAAAACACGCGATGAAGCAACCAGACTTTATCGATCTGCTCGTAATAACACCGCAGTTGGCTCAGGCTTCGATTTGGGAGAGAAAAGGACTGGGTTGGATGCTGTTTGCGCCTATCTTGCGTCTCAGCAGTGCGTGTTCCTTTTTCAAAGGGGAGAGGGGCTCATATGCACAGACTCAACAACACCGAAGTAACGTTCGAGGCAGCCCAGGTCGCGTCATGTCAGAACAAGGTCACATTCCAAAAACTCTACGAGCAGGTCCAAAAGGCACTTGCCACACGCAAGCCAGCCCAGCGAAGGGACCCACTCACGCACAAAGCGCTCCTTCAATCTCACTGCCCAAAATTCCTTCCAGGAGCAATACAATTCATGGACAACTTGGAGGCACAAGTGATGGAACAGTTGCCAGAGGAGGACAGCAGTTCCGACGATGATATAACTTTAGCTGTTTTCATGTCGATCTGCAATGTTATCGAGGTGCGTCGTCCTTCCTACTGGGGAGGGGAACGACTGATGACCTCGCATAGGGTCAGCGACTGTTTCATGCATCATCCTTCGCGGAAAATTATGAGACCAATGAAAAGAACATACATGGGCTTAACAGGATTATTAAAACCATCTGTGGACGCGACGTAGGCAACAAGATTCGCGAGGATTACAATAAAGCAGCCGCCGCGAAGAGCGCATCTGTTTCCCCGCGGAAATCCCCATCCAAGCCCCAGAGAGTATTACCGACTCGGGACTCCCCCCAGAAGCGCAAGGTGACCTTCCCCGATCCCGAAGGCGACCTTCTCATCCCCGACTCGCCGACCAAAAGGCAAAAAGTTGCGGCGTCATCTTCCCTTGTCACCCTCGAGTCAATACGCCAAACCCGCAGCATGTCTTCTTCCCCGACCAAACCTGTCCCCGCTCCTTCCACGCCCCGTCGGACGCAGCGTCTAGCGATGTCCCCGTCTAAATCCCCTGCGAAACTCCCCGCTACCCCCAACCGCCCGAGCAAGCTCTCTGCTATGGACATCGACGACCCGCTGTCCTCGTCAGAAGAGGAGGATTATGAGCCCGCACCACGACGCCGCTTCCGTCCCGTGTTCCGCGACCAACAGCAATGGGCGATGGGCGATCCGCGCATCGCTAAACTCACAGAGGAAGCTCTCGCGCGACATAACAGCCTGGTGAAGCGTTACGGGGTTCCGTTTCAGGACTACAGAAACGACCAGGACGTCGCAATGGACAGTGATTGAGGACAGACAGCGAAGAAACCAAGCAAACTCACGTATCATGTACCTACCATTCATTAGCCATGTACTGCCTACTTCACTGCATTCAACGGCTTCCTAAAACAGAAATTTTCTAGTCGGTTCTATACGGCTAGACCGGCCTAGGAACCGGCCAAAAGCGGCTAGACTTGCCGGATTGATGTGTCTAGGCCTGGTCTAGCCGTATAGAACCAACTAGAAAGTTTCCGTTTTAGGAAGCCGTTGAATGCAGTACTTGCACTATATTCCGCCGCTCCAGAGCGACTGCGCTACAGTAAAAATTTAAAGAATATATACATAACGTGGTGTGGTATCCCGAGAAGTCTAGCTTGACCAAAAATAAAAATGAGTGCCCAGGTCGTAATGCTAGAACTCGGTCATAATGCGGTAAATGAGGCCGTCTCCGAATCTGCAGGATCGTCGTCGTGCGCAGCAGCTTTGGTTTTCTCCGGCTGGGGCGCGGGTATAGGTGTCACATCCGGCTTGTCCTTGACTGCGACCGGCTCCTCCGCAACATGCGACTCCGGCACCGTGGATGGTACAACGACAGGAAGCGACTGGGGCGGCTGTGTTGCGCTGGGCGTAAGAAGCGACAGCGACCGCAGAGGAGACGCTGGCGGGAGTGCCGTCGGAGGTGCTGTCGCTTGTGGCGTGGGCGGGAACACCGACGGCGAAGTGATTCCCGCAGGCGATAACATCCCCAGGAACGATGGTGTTTCCGCATGCGGGCTATCCGTCGCGGGCGGCGTCGTCACGATTGGCGGCGGCATTTCCGCGCTCTCCCTCCGCCCAAGCGTTGGGAGTGAGAACTTGGACGCACGGTTCGAGAGGAATGAACCGATCCCTGAGCCCCAGGATGATAACGCAGGACGCGCGGGCTGCTCAGGCTCTATGGTTGACTTGCGTGCGAGTAGGAGGGGCCGCGCGGTCGGCGGTGGTGCCTCCTCGACGTCCGCCTTCGTCACCTCGACTGGTGTGCTGTCGCGTTTCGACACGTCATTGCTCAGCGACATCGAGTCGCGCTGCGCGTTCCACCGCCCACGCACGCCCTCGACCGCCTTGAAGAAGTTTGTCGACCCCGCAGTCAACGTCCGCGCGACGGCCTCGCGCGCAGGAGCGAGCTGCTGCTCCAGCTTGAGGTCCTGGAGACCCTCCTGGAGGCGCAATCCGATATCCGCTACGACCGACGGCTTCTCGTTGCACGGGTGACGCGGCTCAATGATATCAAAAAGTAGCGGGTCCGTTGTACGCTCCCAGACCTCATAAGCGTTCGTGTGCTTGAACTCAGATATCCAAAGAGGGTTAAAGTCCTCCGTTGAGCTCGCGTCGCCGCCTGGGCCATGTCAGTAATTGAATGCAGTCTTCTCGGCGGGCTATACGCACCCGATCCGCCTGAGATAATTACACCGTTACCCTCGCCCTTAGCCATGAAATCACGGTAGCGAACCGACGACAGTGCGGCCGAGACGTATTCCTCGAACTACAGGCGATCATCAAACTACGAGTAGCGAGCAAGCAGAAGGTACGTACCTTCTGTCTTAGGTAGTCGTCGCTGCCCTTGAACCTGAACGCATGATGTCATGAGATGAAGAGTCGGGAAGATGGAAAGTGCGCACATCATGCTCACGGGTCGCCCTTCCTCATCGCTCCAACCGTCATTTACATCCTTGACAATATCATCCATCCATTTGCGATCCGCCGGTGTCAGCCCCGCGGACCGTTCCAGCTTCGGGTCGCGGAATTCAAGCACTCCCGTTTCCGTCTGTGTGTAAAGAAGATCAGTCGTGGCACATGAAATAAACATGGGGTGGAACGCACATTCACAAACAGGTCGACCTCCTTGCGCTGCGTGACGATGGAGTTGGTGCTTCCACACAACCAGCTCTTGGTGTCCGCAGCGACGTCGATTTGCTGCAACGGGAGGTACGGCTGGAAGAACGCGTCCTTGCCAAATATGTCAAGCGGAAGCCCAGTATACGCCATCATGCTCTTTCGGTCCGACGTGCGCAACGAGGTTGGGCGGGAAAGCGTGGGTGCGCGTGCAGCAAGCGGTGGAGAGCCGCAGTCGTCGAGAGTCTGCAAGAGGCCAGGGAGTAGCGAGACGAGTGAATACTGATATGTGCAGAGTCGCTCGACCGGGTGCCCATAGAACATGATCTGCAAGAATCAATGAGCGAAAAGTTATTCGGAAGACGCGTATTTACGCACCCGTTTTTGCAGCATGAGAGCTTTGACGAGGATAAGGGTACGCTGCCGGAAGGTATGCACGAGTTCGCGCAGATTCGTGCCCATGTACAGTCCACTTTCAGTCAGTTGCCCACGCAACGACTGTTCCAGAGATGAGCCAAAGTCATCAAGGATGCCGGTTTCCCGGAAGTCCCTGGTCATTGTGAGCGGCTACGAATATTCGGCAAATATAGGCATATACCTTTGGTTGAAGAGAGCAGTCGTCACCACACCAAGTTTATCACTGTGACGCGATAAGAATTGGGCTGAGGCCAACAAGCCTCACGCACCGTATGGGCCCAAAGATAGGCTTGGAGGCTAGTACCACTACGGCTTTTTGGACGGTGGACCGGGTCACGTCGGGCATCTTGACAAGCAGTGCAGACGCCGCGATTTGCTGGTTACATGAAATGCCAAAGACGGTGGTGGGATTGGGCCCTGAAGGGACAATGTGGAAGTACGAGTAATCCTCAGCGCTCTGTGCAGCAGTCGGTCAGTTCTGGCACATGTCACTAAGCATGCGCGCGACATACAAGATGTGCGCCGTCCGGAAGGGCTAAGAACGGCAAGATTTTAATCACTTCTTCGTCTTCGAAGATGGCTCCGGTGGAGTATTCAATCCGTGGCCCGACCTTGAGGAATTCAACGGCGTGCAACTGCGAGTAGAAATCCACTTACTAGGTGATTGAAGTCGACGAGTGCAATACCGAGAACGAGCGGACGATCGGTCGGGAGTACCAGCATCGACTCTGGCCTCGTCTTTCGCGACGAGCCGGACGCGACCGAGGCAATGGATTCCGTGTCACCTCTCGGCGGCGACGGCGGATACGTCGGCATGATATGGTCCTTCGGCTCTTCGAATACTGAAGGTGCTGCAGATGTATTTGGACTCTCTGGCAAGCCCATTTCGCGGGTGTACATGCTGGAGTCATCGGCTTCCGAGCTCAGGTCGGTATCGAGCGTGTAGGGGTTTGAAGCGCGATTGGAAAAGGTGTCAGAGCGTTGCGATGGGTTCTGCACGGAATTCCTCGGGGAAACTGCCGGAGAAGAGAGGGAAATTGAGCGTTGAGATGCGGTATCGTTATCATCGTCCTCGCTAGGGGCCAGGAAACTGTGGACGTCCGGCGGAGGTTGGAGTTCAGTCGCAAGAGACATTTTGGGTGACAGCGGTGACGGGAGACTTTTCGCGCGGAATGCCAAATCAATCAAATTTGATGCGGATACCGCCTCGAGACCCTCACCTCAACCACCACCTCCTCCAAATTCACGCAGAGAACAAGGACGAATTGCTCCGCTAGGATCGTCGAATACCTTCTCCACTCTGCACGCTCGGACAGCTTCAATCGATACGTGCAAATCACCGCCAAACAACGTCCTTTGCTAACCGAGAACATTCGGCTCGGCGGCAACGCCGCACTAGGCCGTGCACCTCATGGATTGCGTTGGCGGTCGTGAAAACAGAGGTACGCCAATTAATTCCACTCATGCGAAAACCTAGTTATTTTTGCGGCGGTTCACCTCACGCTCCTCGTGCAGGGTGGCCAGCTCATTGATGCTAATAACTTTGAAAGGCCAGGTGAACCAATTCCCTCCGCTGCGCATGCTGGGCAGATACATGTCTTCCAACAGTTCGTCTGCATGTTGTGGCCACCTTGAAAAGAAGTGAGTAGCCAACACAATCACGGGCGAGAGGAGCACACACGTCCAAAATGTAGAACTGCTGGTGCAGGCTTCGTTGAGTGAAAGGTTGTGGTCTGGATGGCGTTTGCGGAGCCACAACGCGTCTCGCTCTGCATGTTTCAATGCTTCCTCGGGAGTCTTGGGCAGTTTCATTTTATCGCCCAAGAAATAAGATGAGATCCAGTGTGCGGCCACTTCAAATGCATATCCATCGTTGGTCGCGAGCTGCATAGTTGATTGACAATTTGCAGCGACGAACAGCTGGAACTTACCACTTTGCAGGCACCATGCCTTTGTAAATCGAGGAAGACCATTTCGCGTTTTCAGGATGCAAAGGCGGGGGATTGGCCAAGGTCTTGTAATTCTCCCACTCATCGGGAAGGTCATGGATCGGGGAATGGCGGTGTAACTCGAGATCGCCGGCAGTTTTTTCTGGAGCAAAAGTCAGTATCTACCTCCTCGAGTGAAGGAGACTATAACCGTCAAATATGTCGTCCCATGACGAGATATATCCTGTGGCCAAGATGACCATGTCCGCCTTCACTGACTGGCCGGTGTTCAACAAGACGGAATGCCCGTCATCCCCATATGCAGCCATCCTAGCAGGCGCAACAACATTGATCTCCCCCTTGTTAACCAGTGAGTGAAATCCGTTCTCCCGGGGGATCCCTTCATCGTTCGTGTGTATACTCCAGAACGGTGAATACGTCAAACGAAGCGGCGAATGTTCTGGTATGCCAATCGCTTTGAACTGCAAGCTATCAGAAGGGCTGTCTGGAAGTTATTGATACCCACAGAGCTGGAGGTTATTCCATCCCAGTTTCCGTGCACCACCTTGCTTCCAAGCCACGTCGTATGCAAAAAACGTCTGACAGGTCAGCAAGATCGATGTTGAACATTCCATGACGGACTTACTCTAGTCTCGTTCTCAAATTGATATGGGGCGAGATAATCGACAGCATTCTGGACTCCGTATTCAGTAGCGATCAGGGTCAGCGGACGAGCCAAATACCTGCTTTTGCGGACAAAGTCCGGCAGAGGGCGAGTGCCCGCGGTGAAACCATCCGTCTTCTCATAAATAACAGTGACTTTGCAGCCTTCGTTCGCTAGATGGGCGCATATGCTAAGAGTTTTTTTAGCTTGGATTCTCGAGTTGAGATAAGGGACCCACTCTTGCGCCGATTTCCCCCCGCCTACAACAACGATGGAGGCCGAGGATTTCCGGCCTGCCTCGAGGGTTTCCCCAAGACGTGCCGCAAAATGAGCAGAATGAATAACATGCCCTTGAAAGTGTGCCTTTTCGGCAGTGGCGGACGAGAGGTACTCGGGTATACTTGGCTTGCTGGTCCCCTGTTACACGGTTTATCCTTCGACCTGTGTATACTTGAGAATATAAATAAAACCCACCCCAGTGCATAGAACGATCTTGGAAAAGCGGAGCGTTGAGGAGGTATCAGTAGTACGATTACGAACGGATATGTTCCAAGGCAAATCGCCATCGTCCCGACGTATGTTCAATATCTCTGTGTCAAACATGATCTTTCCTGATAACAACTTGTCCGCGAACTCCTTCATATATTTTTGCATGTCTTGGCCTGTCAGTCGACCGCCTGTGGTGGAAGCGTCGGGGGTTCGGACATCTCATGCGCCGAGAACCTGAACTCGCCATGAACGTTGTTAAGTTGTAGACCTGGGTAGATTCGCTCTGCGGCCCACTGGCCGCCTGGGCTGCGATCGCGAGTGATGACCTGAACATCGAAGCCGTCGGTCGATAATGTGTGAGCGGTTATGAGTCCGGCAGCCCCTGCGCCCAGGACCGCTACAGAGACCATTTCGCGGGGATTCAATGGCGTGAAGGAGGGCAGTCCCGGAGATGGTGGGTCCGTGTGTACCAGATTAAACCGTGGGAAATTGATCGAAACACCCAAAACGCGGCATTCAAGCAATTGACAAGCAATGCATATTTTAGCGGCGCAAGCACTCAATGTGCTTCATTTCATCAGCTGCGGCGTGAGAGTGGGCTAGACTGTTGGAAACAAAGCTTAAAATCCATTTCCACTGGCAAGTTACAGTGCGCATGCTGACGTTGCCCAAACTTTTCTTCTTGTCCTTCGTGGATCCATTCCGGCAGAACGCAGTCCTCTTGCGAGGCTATGACAAGGGGTGCAACGTCTCATTTCATACTAGAAATGTCCTACTTCAAGTTGAATTGGAGCATCGTCGGGTCCTAGAAAACGCATCCCGAATCTGGTGGTAAGCTGGGTACGAAACAGCCTTGGAGAATCAATTTGTTCAAAAACGGGTGTGTGCAGGTCGACGCAAATACCGTCGATGAAAATAATGGTAGTGGCATATTGTGCTGCCCGGCCAAGTATTAGTATTCCGACACAAGTTGACAAGCATACGGTAAATATTCTGCTCGATTGAAATAATTACGCACTCCGATTTCCCCTGCCTACAACAATGGAGTCCGTAGCACAATACCTGTTGCAGTTGAACATGAATACATTTCTTTTCTGCGAACTCGAGGCGAATGAGTGAAAGTTGGAACTCATACCTGAATTCGGTCGGCGCTTGAAACCCCCACCTTGACGGAGTTTGAATTGTGCCGAAAATGGATTTTGGTATGGTTGTGAGGAGGGGAACCAGGGAAATATATCTGTTGATTTCATTCCGTCTAGTTTGTTGCGCTCGAGATGCCTTTGAATATTCTGTGCTCGAGGTGGTCTTGGCACGCGGGAAAATGGGTTTGTGCAACTTCGCGAATCGAAAAATCACCTCGTAAAGAGCTCGCGAGTCAAAATTGCCTTTCACAGCGGTGTCGCTGTGTCCCAGGTTACTTTTCTGAGGTGTTGAAACCGGCCAAGGGAACGATAGGCGTGCCAAAAGAGGAAATTCGATCAATATTTTGGTTAAGCGGCACAAGTCCACGTATACGGGTGTATATTTCGTTTCTTAACGTCGCGAATCAGAAATTTTGGCATGGATTCTCCCTGCCCGAGGGCCAAAATGATGTAATTTGCCAAGTCGCCGTTAGATCAATGAAATAAACGAGAGATACCCGGCAGAAAGACCCCAGGACCGCTCGCGAGGGGGTTCCGGGTGTTCCGTCGGAAGGATGAGGACCTGAAAGGAGATGTGTTAGTGACACACCCAAAGACTTACGGAAATGCATGAGAGTGTCGGCTCGCAAAAATTGAACCAATATCAGGTAAGGTGTGTTGAAAGCCTTCTGCTCTTGTTGAATCGTTGGTGGAAATACTAGAAACTTTGAAATTAATTTAATAGAATTAAATATGCGACTCACTATAACACAACGGCGCTGGCGGGAGTTCCAAAAATTAAATTTCGGCACGGTAACATTGTTTTGATGGCAGATTTTGATGTGCATTTGAAAGCGGGTGAAGGCGTTGGATACTTGAATTGGGTTGGGTTGGATTTGCCTTCCAACGGCTACAGCCCGAGAAGAAAGAAAAAACTGCGAACTGTGTTAGAATATCCTCAAATGCGTCTTAAAATGAAGCATTCGGGTTTTTTGATCCCATTCGCAGGCTTTCGATACATCGTCTCGGAGCTGGAAATAATGCAGAGCTGTCAGAACAGGACCAAATTGCATGTTGAAATTCTGAGTGTGGGTTATCAAATTACCATGCATTCAGATTTTTGATGTCGCTCGCGGGATTTTGATATGTCGTGTCAAAGCTGTCGGGGTGGCTGTGGGCTGACTTGACGCATCATTCGACGCTCAAAATGCGCGTCGTAATAGTGCTGGAGAGCCCGTTGGGCTTTGGCTGTCAAAAACACGTTATAGTGTTACAATGAAATTAGAATGGGAGCATGCCTGATTTTTCAAGCCTGCTCACGGGATTTCGATACATAGTGTCTTCGATATTCAGTGAATTTATCGTGCAGCAGCATTGTACGGGGAAGTCGTGTGTTGGGCCTCTGGCAGCTTTTTCACAGTCCTGAAAGAAAAAGTCCTCAAAATCCTGTCAAAATAGACTTGAAAAATGGGGATGTACCCGGAGTTTTACCCCTTCGTGGGAACGCGAGACATATTAGTAATCGCTATTCCCGCGGTGTTTTTTAGTAATCGCTATTCCCGCGGTGTTTTTTCCACCTTGATGCGAAAGAAAAAGCATCAATATCCCGTCAAAATGAGCTTGAAAACTGGTATGCACCTGGAATTTTACCCAGCTCGCGAGAATGCGATACATACAGTAATCACTAAGCCGCCGCATAGCGGCGGCTCGGCTGGGCAGGTGCGAATGAACACTGTATGTGCACGGGACATTGCACTTGTCGAGGTGTTTTTGGCCTCTGGCAGTTTTTTCTGGGAAAAAGGGCGTCAAGATGTCGTCAGAGTGCACCCAAAGAATGAGGACATACTGCAATTTTATCCCTGCTCGTGGGAAGTCGATACATACAGTAATCGACATGCCGCCGGCCAGGGCGGCTCCATGCCTGAAAAAGGATCGGGAGCAAACAGAATCTAAAGTGCATATGCATACGCAGCCTATCTGAAAAAAAGTAAAAGTACTTTGCAACAGGTTCAATGTTGCAAAGTGTTGAATGCTTGAATGACCGCACCAGATTTTAGAATCTGGGTGAGAACAGACAAGTGTGAGGGCAGCTGTTTGGGGCGAGCGCGGTCTCAGAGAGCTCGGAAGAGCGGTGATGGGTGCGGAGTTGCACTTGGCATCAGGTAGCAAACAACCACCAACAACGCACGGAGAACTTCAAGCGACCGCCTAGGGCAGCATCATTTCATGGAATGGGGCTCCGTAACGAGATGCCTGGATTCCCATGGACAGCGCCCAGCTCCTTGCCCGGAGTAATATTTTTTACCTGCCAGCGCACCAAATATCTGTTCCCGGGCTGCGGCACCGGTCCATCGCTTACTCGTATATACCGCATGGAGGTCTCTTTCAACGGTGGAATGGTGTAGCGGTTACCGTGCCATTTCGGCTACGTCAATGCCTGCCAGTCGTCGGCGTTCGAGGTTCGCAGCACCGGTTTTATTTAGGCGTGGGGGTTGATTTTTTTCTTTGCTGAAACTTATGAGGATATAATCCTAGGTATGTTCCATTCAAAGGGTCACGATATCCACGCGAAAGGCATCTTTTCTCAAATTTCCATGCTCAAAATCGACTTGTGCAATTTTTTTTTTTTTTTGGGTGAACACCAAATTTGAACCAAAACGCCTAGCCGCCCAATAAGGCAATTCTGAGTTCTGGGCCTCGGCACAAAGATATTTCGACCCTTTTTCAACCAAAAGCTTTTTCCGCATGGGAAAATTATTAAAGCCGTAATTCAAACCATCTACACGGAAAGCGGGGTTTCAAATGGCTCTCTGAACCTCACAGTAAATGCGAAGCAGAAATCCCTAGCTTTCTCAATTATCTGCTCTCTCTTTCATTCAGCTGGCCTAAATAAATTACGTCAGACCCACGTAACATGTTGAAATAGTTGAGACATATTTTCACGGCGATATAGCCGGTGTACACTCTTTAAACTCAAAAGCTCAGAAAGCACCTCCTTCGCTTTCAATTATAAATGTCTAGTGTGAATCAGTCTCTCCACTTTGCTTACATAATGGTGTATCACACTATACATCATGTCTACACTAGTTTTTGAAGCCAATGACTCACTCCCAGGCTCGCAATTGGCGAGCTGGAGTTTAGCATGAATTCCGGTACCAACGGCCTGTTTCCCCCGTGGTACGTGTTTTAATCACGGCGAACTCACGTCTGTGGTCACGTGGCATTATGACGAGACTCGGCAGGGCATCGTCGCTGTACGTCGGCTCTCCCGCAATATTTTTCTGTTGCCGAGTTTTTCACTTTGAATCTCTACACATTCTATTCCATCGGTATAGATTCCGCCAGTAGTTTCAGTAAACTGCCAACTTACCTTAACTCGATTGAGTTTTTGTAGCTCACGCTAGACAGGATTCTTTCCCGCTGCAACCGACAATCTGCATTCCGGAGGTATATATACGCGAATCTAGAGCGCTGCCGGCGCTGAGTCATAGCGGTATAATTCAGCACAGCCACGAGCCAAATGATATATAACTGGGGCAACTCGCCCCAGTTCCAGCATCCCAACTTTCCCCCCACTTCCCTTCTCACACTGATACTCTTTCCCTCTCTCCTGCCCTCGGAATGCGGGAAATATACGGATCACATCTTGGGCGCGGTCCTCTCCGAATCCATCCGCCGACCACCTCAGCCTCGGCTCCGACCATCGATTCTTTTGCTGCCGCCGCCGCCGCTGCCGACATCACCCCGATTTGGTTGTTTTTCCCACGCCGACTTTTCTTCCATCAACCACCACCATCTTGTTATTCGTCGGTCCCTACACGGCAAGTTTTACCTCGAATACTTGCTTGATGTTGTTATCTGACACTATACCTTCTTATAGTCTCTTCTGTGACTATCTGGCACGGAGACCATGGTGGCTCTCACTAAGATGTGTGTTACATCAACCTCCACCGGTACGTTCAACCTCAGGTCCTCTTCCAATTTCTTGCAATTCAATCAATTTAGGTTTGATTTCCATCCACTTCAAGTTATCACGTCCACGCCTTGAAGCGCCGCGAGGAAGTAATATTTATGGTGAGTTTGAACTTCCATTGTCTTTTTTCCTTCGTTCGGTATCTATACACGTACCCCGATGTAGTACCTATCTGCGCACACTTTATCTTCATTTCCGTTGATTCAGCTAATCCAACCTCTTTTTTCTTTCAGGTGTCTGCACCTCACCTTTCAAATTCGGGGGGTTTCTTGAACGCCCGCAGGTTTCATTCGGTTTGTGGCACTTCGGCATTCTACTGGGCGTCAAGGAATCCTACCGCATTATCCTTACCCGCCGTGACTCGTTACGTTTCAAATCCCAAGTTTCAACCACAGCTGTACTCACTTCCTTCACTAGGTCGCATTACCAGGCCTTCTTTGCTCAACCTCGCATTCATTTGAAGTTCTTCAAATACAAGTAGGGAAGATGGTCTTGACTTTGGGCTGCGAACGACTTTGGTGAGTCCAACTGAGCATCGGTTCAACAACTATTGACTTACCCTCCTCACGGATCGAAGCCGTTGACGGTGTAATTCACTCAGAACGGGGAATCTATGGCCGTGCAGCCTCGCGTTCAGGTATTTCCTCTGGACTACAATCTTTGTATCTACTGACTTCGTTCGATAGGTTCTTCCAGACTGTGTTCATTAATCAAGACTCGCCTCATTATTGTTACAACTCACTCCAATCTGCTTCAACGTCAAGTCTTAATGAATGTCGCAGCTATTTGCGCACTATACATGACTCTTTCAGCACCAGTCTACCGACTTCCTTTAATGGATCGCGTTACCAAGCCATAGTTCGAAACATAGGACTATATGTGTTCACCATGAAAGATTCGGTACGTCTTGTACCTTCAAATTTCGTGTTTAATTACAGTTTACTGACTTCTTTGATAGGTGGCTCCAAGCCTTCATTTCTCAACACCCGTGTTCGCTTCAAATCTTTCAAACACCGTTCAGCTTTGAAGGATAGTTTCAATTTTGGGTATAGAACTCAGGCACGTTCATTGTAGTGGCGATTCAATAATTATTGACTGACTCTCGACTTTTCAGTGGATCGAAGCGGTTAACAGTGGCGTTGCCTCGGAATCGGGAAATTGTGGTGGTTTCTCCAGGCATGTCTGCATGATTTATCCTTTTGACTACAGTTGTACTGACTTCGTTCAATAGATCGCGTTACGAAGCCTTCAAGATTGTTTTTATTTCTCAAGACTTGCTTCGTTCCCAGTCGCTCGAATCTGATACAAGTTGAAGGCTGCGACCTGGGTTAGGATGCGATGGCAGGTATGTCAAATCCAGCGTCCATTCAATCAACTGCTGACTCTCGTTCAATCTTTGCTAGGTCGAAGCTATTGCCCTCGTTGATTTCATAACCCATAGTACGTCCACTTTCTCGATACATCTTGACTTATGCTGACCTGATTCTCTTAGATAACCTACGAGACAACGTTGCTATTTTTATTCCAAGAGACCCTAATTCAACCTCGGCATAAATAGATTAGGTGCCACTACTTCATCGTTAATTCAACCACATATACGGAACTGACTTGGCTCAGAATAAACTAGATGTAGCCTTATTGAACCTTACTGCTCGAATGTCAATCGTTTGCAATCTGAGGACTTGATGTCTGACCTTGTTCAAATCGCAGCATCCCAATTCCTTCACGTGTGCGTTATTTGTTTTTCGAACGAGATCTATTTGACTGACGTTGACTAGTGTTCATTAGGTTCCACGGATGTTCGGACTTCAAGTAAGTCGGCCATTCAATTGAATCTACAGTTCAAATAAACGTGATGCTCGCTGACTTGATTCTCTTGTTAGGTTCGAAATAACTAAATCCCCGAACGCCGAAACTATAGTCGGATGACCACAGGTATGTTGTCGTAATCATTTCTCGTTTTACAGTTCACTGACATTTGAACAGGTTCTGCGAACCTTCTCTAATACCACGCCTTCAAGTTTGAATCACGACGAACCTTTCAACATAAATCAACCAACATGGTAAGTAACGATGATCTTTTGTATCACCTCCTTCATTGACTCTCCTTTAGTGGCTCATCCTCAATTCATCGAGAGGCGTACCAAGTCTGACCTTCAAGGTATGTGTCTCATGTTCAAATTTTCCCGAGCTATCCTGATTGACTTTACTTTGAGTTCAGTTAGTACATATCAAGATCCAGACTCGCTCTTCAAGCTCTTGTCTTTTAAATCACAGTAAGTTGTATACCATTTGAACGGGTTCCACCGACACCAATACCACCTAACAGCAATCCTCCAACTTGTCTGGTTGGATTTCGAACGCTTCGGGCATCTCGGCCCACTTCCGGAACATCGATTACACAACGTATCATGTTCCCGCGAGTGAGGTGAACTCACAGGTATGTCCTCTCTTTCGTTTCAATCTTAACCTCCGTTTGAACGAAACCTGACCCACCTTTTTTCCAGAAAAAACCCGCCGGAGGCCAACGTCCCGCCTTACTTACACCGCGCCGTGTTTGAACTCCCCACTTCTGTATTGTCCCGCCGAGCCGCCGCATAGCGGCGGCGTCGAATACACTATGTATCACCGTCCCGCGAGCAGAGTGATACGCTCAAGTATGTTCATTTCCTACTTACATTTTGACAACATTCTGATGGCTTTTATTTTCAGAAAAAGACCGCCAGAGGCCAACGTTCCGTCTCACTTGCAAAGAAACGAAGCCGACCGCCGGTTTTCCTGTCTTGCACCCCGCTGAGCCGCCGCACAGCGGCGGCGGGTGATTCCACGACCTATCGGCACCCTGCGAACATACTTTCCAACCCATTGCTTCTCAGGCACGAAACGCCGGAGGCCAAGGCCCAGTCCTACTTGAAATTCGACCTGTTCAAGCGTCCGCTTCTGGACTCGTATTTTGCGTCTCGTGGTGCTGCCGCGCAGCGGCACTGTGTTAAGCAGGTATGTCCTCGTTTCAATCTGCAGTTTGTTCATTTTCTAACGCCTTCAAAAGCCGCCGGAGGCGAACCCGCACTTGACTTGCTAGTATCCGCGTTACCCCCCCGCAAATCCCACCCCCGCACAATCTCCTTTCGACTTCTCAAAATCTCAAGCTTCTGTTACCTTACGCGCCCCACCTCCCGCAAACTGAGAGCTCGACTTCCTGCAATCTGGGATTCATGCAGCCCCCGCAAATCTCAATCGTAATCACCTCCCAGGTAAATCGAAGTGGAAAACTGTGTATTTCATAACTGACGACGTTAACAGGCGGCTACTGACTATTTCGGCGCGTTGCAGCGGGTCTCGGCGCGCGCGCATTCGACTCGGTTGTCGCGAAGCGATTACCGGCGAATTCCGCGCGCGCTGCGGACGTTTCAAGTCTACCCCCAGCGCCTCGCTCGCGCTTCTCAACTCGGCGGTCGTTCCCGTACTCCCCGCAACGCCTACGAATCTCTCCCACGCGCTCGAGTCGGCGTCCACACTGGAATCGACGCGCTGACTCGACGGGAATCGACTCAACGCCCCGTGCCGCTAGACCGCCACGTTGACAAGGCGGAGGTCGCGTCGAGTCGGGCTGTGCGCGGGCGAGCGACAGGATTGTCGTGTCGCTGGGCTCCCGCGCCGCCTTCCGGCGAACTGGCTTGCGTTCGTGCAGGGGCAACACGCAATCGGGCTGTGTGGCGGGGGCAAACAGGTTAGCGGGCAAGGGTGTGAGAGGTTTGTAGTGGCGCACCCTCCGCCCGCTCGATTCCGCATCCGTGTTTGTGCGAATGGCATGGAGCAGAACGCGTTGGCGCTCGACGCACAGCAAAGGCATGGCACGCAGATGAAGATCCGCGGTAGAGGCGCACGAGCTCCGCAGGACGACTTGCGCTCGGCGTCGGCACGCAGGAACGACCCGCCTCTGCATCGCGCAGATGGATGGCTTGGGTTCCGCCTCAGCGGCAGCAGAGTCGGCGCGAGCAAATCATGCGCTGGAGATAGTGAGTAAGTGCCGAGTATGGAGTAAGAGGAGACTGACTTGGGCTCGCTCGCTGCCAAGTCGGCCTGTAACAGGCAAGCAGAGGGATGAGGGCGGGAGGAAGGCGGGCGGGAGCACGCGGTGGCCGAGAGCCGCCCAGGCACAGCAGACGGCGGATGCGCCGCTGCTTCTAGGCGGGCGGCTGCAGGTGCGGAAGTGATGGGCAGTGTTGGCGCGGGACTGGAGGGAGGGGCGAGTGCAGGGAGGGGCGACTGCAGGCGAGTGTGGCGTGGGCGGGAGACAAGGCGCGAAGCGAAGATAGCGGCGTTGAAGGAGAGGCGGGGAGCGAGTAGGCCCGGAAATTGAGCGTTGAGATGCGGTATCGTTATCATCGTCCGAGGTTGGAGTTCAGTTGCAAGAGACATTTTGGGTGACAGCGGTGACGGGAGACTTTTCGTGCGGAATGCCAAATCAATCAAATTTGATGCGGATACCGCCTCACCTCAACCACCACCTCCTCCAAATTCACGCAGAGAACAAGGACGAATTGCTCCGCTAAGATCGTCGAATACCTTCTCCACTCTGCACCCTCGGACAGCTTCAATCGATACGTGCAAATCACCGCCAAACAACGTCCTTTGCTAACCGAGAACATTCGGCTCGGCGGCAACGCCGCACTAGGCCGTGCACCTCATGGATCGCGTTGGCGGTCGTGAAAACAGAGGTACGCCAATTAATTCCACTCATGCGAAAACCTAGTTATTTTTGCGGCGGTTCACCTCACGCTCCTCGTGCAGGGTGGCCAGCTCATTGATGCTAATAACTTTGAAAGGCCAGGTGAACCAATTCCCTCCGCTGCGCATGCTGGGCAGATACATGTCTTCCAACAGTTCGTCTGCATGTTGTGGCCACCTTGAAAAGAAGTGAGTAGCCAACACAATCACGGGCGAGAGGAGCACACACGTCCAAAATGTAGAACTGCTGGTGCAGGCTTCGTTGAGTGAAAGGTTGTGGTCTGGATGGCGTTTGCGGAGCCACAACGCGTCCCGCTCTGCATGTTTCAACGCTTCCTCGGGAGTCTTGGGAAGTTTCATTTTATCGCCCAGAAAATAAGATGAGATCCAGTGTGCGGCCACTTCAAAGGCATATCCATCGTTGGTCGCGAGCTGCATAGTTGATTGACAATTTGCAGCGATGAACAGCTGGAACTTACCACTGCACCATTTATGGCCATGTCTTGGCGGAGCAGGTTTTTTGCAGGCACCATGCCTTTGTAAATCGAGGAAGACCATTTCGCGTTCTCAGGATGTAAAGGCGGGGGGTTGGCCAAGGTCTTGTAATTCTTCCATTTATCGGGGAGGTCATGGATGGGGGAATGACGGTGTAACCCGAGATCGCCGGCAGTTTTTTCTGGAGCAAAGGTCAGTAGCTACCTCCTCGAGTGAAGCAGACTAACCGTCAAATATGTCATCCCATGACGAGATATATCCTGTGGCCAAAATGACCATGTCCGCCTTCACTGTCTGGCCGGTGTTCAACAAGACGGAATGCCCGTCATCACCATATGCAGTCATCCGTGCAGGCGCAATAACGTTGATCTCCCCCTTGTTAGCCAGTGCATGGAATCCGTTCTTCCGGGGGATTCCTTCATCGTTAGTGTGTATACTCCAGAACGGTGAATACGTCAAACGAAGCGGCGAATTTTCTGGTATGCCCATCGCTTTGAACTGCAAGCTATCAGCAGGGCTGTTTGGAAACGACGGTCGATACCCACAGAGCTGGAGGTTATTCCGTCCCAGTTTCCGTGCACCAGCTTGCTTCCAAGCCATGTCGTATGCAAAAAACGTCTGACAGGTCAGCAAGGTCAATGACTCTGTTGAAAAACTTACTCCAGTCTCGTTCTCAGATTGATATGAGGCGAAATAATCGACAGCATTCTGCACTCCGTCTTCAGTAACGATTGAGGTCAGCGAACTGGCCAAAATACCTGCTCTTGCGGACAAAGTCTGGGAGAGGGCGAGTGCCCGCGGTGAAGCCATCCGTCTTCTCATAATGCAGCCTTTGTTCGCTAGATGGGTGCATGTGCTTGCTCGATTGAAATAATTACCCACTCCGATTTCCCCTGCCTACAACAATGGAGTCCGTAGCACAATACCTGTTGCAGTTGAACATGAATACATTTCTTTTCTGCGAACTCGAGGCGAATGAATGAAAGTTGGAACTCATACCTGAATTCGGTCGGCGCTTGAAACCCCACCTTGACGGAGTTTGAATTGTGCCGAAAATGGATTTTGGTATGGTTGTGAGGAGGGGAACCAGGGAAATATATCTGTTGATTTCATTCCGTCTAGTTTGTTGTGCTCGAGATGCGTTTGAATATTCTGTGCTCGAGGTGGTCTTGGCACGCGGGAAAATGGGTTTGTGCAACTTCGCGAATCGAAAAATCGTCTCGTAAAGAGCTCGCGAGTCAAAATTGCCTTTCACAGCGGTGTCGCTGTGTCCCAGGTTACTTTTCTGAGGTGTTGAAACCGGCCAAGGGAACGATAGGCGTGCCAAAAGAGGAAATTCGATCAATATTTTGGTTAAGCGGCACAAGTCCACGTATACGGGTGTATATTTCGTTTCTTAACGTCGCGAATCAGAAATTTTGGCATGGATTCTCCCTGCCCGAGGGCCAAAATGATGTAATTTGCCAAGTCGCCGTTAGATCAATGAAATAAACGAGAGATACCCGGCAGAAAGACCCCAGGACCGCTCGCGAGGGGGTTCCGGGTGTTCCGTCGGAAGGATGAGGACCTGAAAGGAGATGTGTTAGTGACACACCCAAAGACTTACGGAAATGCATGAGAGTGTCGGCTCGCAAAAATTGAACCAATATCAGATAAGGTGTGTTGAAAGCCTTCTGCTCTTGTTGAATCGTTGGCGGAAATACTAGAAACTTTGAAATTAATTTAATAGAATTAAATATGCGACTCACTATAACACAACGGCGCTGGCAGGAGTTCCAAAAATTAAATTTCGGCACGGTAACATTGTTTTGATGGCAGATTTTGATGTGCATTTGAAAGCGGGTGAAGGCGTTGGATACTTGAATTTGGTTGGGTTGGATTTGCCTTCCAACGGCTACAGCCCGAGAAGAAAGAAAAAACTGTGAACTGTGTTAGAATATCCTCAAATGTGTCTTAAAATGAAGCGTTCGGGTTTTTTGATCCCATTCGCAGGCTTTCGATACATCGTCTCGGAGCTGGAAATAATGCAGAGCTGTCAGAACAGGACCAAATTGCATGTTGAAATTCTGAGTGTGGGTTATCAAATTACCATGCATTCAGATTTTTGATGTCGCTCGCGGGATTTTGATATGTCGTGTCAAAGCTGTCGGGGTGGCTGTGGGCTGACTTGACACATCATTCGACGCTCAAAATGCGTGTCGTAATAGTGCTGGAGAGCCCGTTGGGCTTTGGCTGTCAAAAACACATTATAGTGTTACAATGAAATTAGAATGGGAGCATGCCTGATTTTTCAAGCCTGCTCACGGGATTTTGATACATAGTGTCTTCGATATTCGGTGAATTTATCGTGCAGCAGCATTGTACGGGGAAGTCGTGTGTTGGGCCTCTGGCAGCTTTTTCACAGTCCTGAAAGAAAAAGTCCTCAAAATCCTGTCAAAATAGACTTGAAAAATGGGGATGTACCCGGAGTTTTACCTGTTCGTGGGAACGCGAGACATATAGTAATCGCTATTCCGGCGGTGTTTTTTCCACCTTGAGGCGAAAGAAAAAGCATCAATATCCCGTCAAAATGAGCTTGAAAACTGGTATGCACCTGGAATTTTACCCAGCTCGCGAGAATGTGATACATACAGTAATCACTAAGCCGCCGCATAGCGGCGGCTCGGCTGGGCAGGTGCGAATGAACACTGTATGTGCACGGGACATTGCACTTGTCAAGGTGTTTTTGGCCTCTGGCAGTTTTTTCTGGGAAAAAGGGCGTCAAGATGTCGTCAGAGTGCACCCAAAGAATGAGGACATACTGCAACCTGAAAAAGGATCGGGAGCAAACAGAATCTAAAGCGCATATGCATATGCAGCCTATCTGAAAAAAGTAAAAGTACTTTGCAACAGGTTCAATGTTGCAAAGTGTTGAATGCTTGAATGACCGCACCAGATTTTAGAATCTGGGTGAGAACAGACAAGTGTGAGGGCAGCTGTTTGGGGCGAGCACGGTGTCAGAGAGCTCGGAAGAGCGGTGATGGGTGCGGAGTTGCACTTGGCATCAAGTAGCAAACAACCACCAACAACGCACGGAGAACTTCAAGCGACCGCCTAGGGCAGCATCATTTCAGGCTCCGTAACGAGATGCCTGGATTTCCATGGACAGCGCCCGGCTCCTTGCCTGGAGTAATATTTTTTACCTGCCAGCGCACCAAATATCTGTTCCCGGGCTGCGGCACCGGTCCATCGCTTACTCGTATATACCGCATGGAGGTCGCTTTCAACGGTGGAATGGTGTAGCGGTTACCGTGCCATTTCGACTACGTTAATGCCTGCCAGTCGTCGGCGTTCGAGGTTCGCAGCACCGGTTTTTTTAGGCGTGGGGGTTGATTTTTTTCTTTGCTGAAACTTATGAGGATATAATCCTAGGTATGTTCCATTGAAAGGGTCACGATATCTACGCGAAAGGCATCCTTTCTCAAATTTCCATGCTCAAAATCGACTTGCGCAATTTTTTTTTTTTTGGGTGAACACCAAATTTGAACCAAAACGCCTAGCCGCCCAATAAGGCAATTCTGAGTTCTGGGCCTCGGCACAAAGATATTTCGACCCTTTCTCAACCAGAAGCTTTTTCCGAATAGGAAAATTATTAAAGCCGTAATTCAAACCATTTACACGGAAAGCGGGGTTTCAAACGGCTCTCTGAACCTCACAGTAAATGCGAAGCAGAAATCCCTAGCTTTCTCCATTATCTGCTCTCTCTTTCATTCAGCTGGCCTAAATAAATTACGTCAGACCCACGTAACATATTGAAATAGTTGAGACATATTTTCACGGCGATAAAGCCGGTGTACACTCTTTAAACTCAAAAGCTCAGAAAGCACCTCCTTTGCTTTCAATTATAAATGTCTAGTGTGAATCAGTCTCTCCACTTTGCTTACATAATGGTGTAACACACTATACATCATGTCTACACTAGTTTTTGAAGCCAATGAATCACTCCCAGGCTCGCAATTGGCGAGCTGGAGTTTAGCATGAATTCCGGTACCAACGGCCTGTTTCCCCCGTGGTACGTGTTTTAATCACGGCGAACTCACGTCTGTGGTCACGTGGCATTATGACGAGACTCGGCAGGGCGTCGTCGCTGTACGTCGGCTCTCCCGCAATATTTTTCTGTTGCCGAGTTTTTCACTTTGAATCTCTACACATTCTATTCCATCGGTATAGATTCTGCCAGTAGTTTCAGTAAACTGCCAACTTACCTTAACTCGATTGAGTTTTTGTAGCTCACGCTAGACAGGATTCTTTCCCGCTGCAACCGACAATCTGCATCCCGGAGGTATATATACGCGAATCTAGAGCGCTGCCGGCGCTGAGTCATAGCGGTATAATTCAGCACAGCCACGAGCCAAATGATATATAACTGGGGTAACTCGCCCCAGTTCCAGCATCCCAACTTTCCCCCCACTTCCCTTCTCACATTGATACTCTTTCCCTCTCTCCTGCCCTCGGAATGCGGGAAATATACGGATCACATCTTGGGCGCGGTCCTCTCCGAATCCATCCGCCGACCACCTCAGCCTCGACTCCGACCATCGATTCTTTTGCTGCCGCCGCCGCCGCTGCCGACATCACCCCGATTTGGTTGTTTTTCCCACGCCGACTTTTCTTCCATCAACCACCACCATCTTGTTATTCGTCGGTCCCTACACGGCAAGTTTTACCTCAAATACTTGCTTGACGTTGTTATCTGACACTATACCTTCTTATAGTCTCTTCTGTGACTATCTGGCACGGAGACCATGGTGGCTCTCACTAAGATGTGTGTTACATCAACCTCCACCGGTACGTTTAACCTCAGGTCCTCTTCCAATTTCTTGCAATTCAATCAATTTAGGTTTTATTTCCATTCACTTCAAGTTATCACGTCCACGCCTTGAAGCGCCGCGAGGAAGTAATATTTATGGTGAGTTGAACTTCCATTGTCTTTTTTCCTTCGTTCGGTATCGATACACGTACCCCGATGTAGTACCTATCTGCGCACACTTTATCTTCATTTCCGTTGATTCAGCTAATCCAACCTCTTTTTTCTTTCAGGTGTCTGCACCTCACCTTTCAAATTCGGGGGGTTTCTTGAACGCCCGCAGGTTTCATTCGGTTTGTGGCACTTCGGCATTCTACTGGGCATCAAGGAATCCTACCGCATTATCCTTACCCGCCGTGACTCGTTACGTTTCAAATCCCAAGTTTCAACCACAGCTGTACTCACTTCCTTCACTAGGTCGCATTACCAGGCCTTCTTTGCTCAACCTCGCATTCATTTGAAGTTCTTCAAATACAAGTAGGGAAGATGGTCTTGACTTTGGGCTGCGAACGACTTAGGTGAGTCCAACTGAGCATCGGTTCAACAACTATTGACTTACCCTCCTCACGGATCGAAGCCGTTGACGGTGTAATTCACTCAGAACGGGGAATCTATGGCCGTGCGGCCTCGCGTTCAGGTATTTCCTCTGGACTACAATCTTTGTATCTACTGACTTCGTTCGATAGGTTCTTCCAGACTGTGTTCATTAATCAAGACTCGCCTCATTATTGTTACAACTCACTCCAATCTGCTTCAACGTCAAGTCTTAATGAATGTCGCAGCTATTTGCGCACTATACATGACTCTTTCAGCACCAGTCTACCGACTTCCTTTAATGGATCGCGTTACCAAGCCATAGTTCGAAACATAGGACTATATGTGTTCACCATACAAGATTCGGTACGTCTTGTACCTTCAAATTTCGTGTTTAATTACAGTTTACTGACTTCTTTGATAGGTGGCTCCAAGCCTTCATTTCTCAACACCCGTGTTCGCTTCAAATCTTTCAAACACCGTTCAGCTTTAAAGGATAGTTTCAATTTTGGGTATAGAACTCAGGCACGTTCATTGTAGTGGCGATTCAATAATTATTGACTGACTCTCGACTTTTCAGTGGATCGAAGCGGTTAACAGTGGCGTTGCCTCGGAATCGGGAAATTGTGCTGGTTTCTCCAGGCATGTCTGCATGATTTATCCTTTTGACTACAGTTGTACTGACTTTGTTCAATAGATCGCGTTACGAAGCCTTCAAGATTGTTTTTATTTCTCAAGACTTGCTTCGTTCCCAGTCGCTCGAATCTGATTCAAGTTGAAGGCTGCGACCTGGGTTAGGATGCGATGGCAGGTATGTCAAATCCAGCGTCCATTCAATCAACTGCTGACTCTCGTTCAATCTTTGCTAGGTCGAAGCTATTGCCCTCGTTGATTTCATAACCCATAGTACGTCCACTTTCTCAATACATCTTGACTTATGCTGACCTGATTCTCTTAGATAACCTACGAGACAACGTTGCTATTTTTATTCCAAGAGACCTAATTCAACCTCGGCATAAATAGATTAGGTGCCACTACTTCATCGTTAATTCAACCACATATACGGAACTGACTTGGCTCAGAATAAACTAGATGTAGCCTTATTGAACCTTACTGCTCGAATGTCAATTGTTTGCAATCTGAGGACTTGATGTCTGACCTTGTTCAAATCGCAGCATCCCCATTCCTTCACGTGTGCGTTATTTGTTTTTCGAACGAGATCTATTTGACTGACGTTGACTAGTGTTCATTAGGTTCCACGGATGTTCGGACTTCAAGTAAGTCGGCCATTCAATTGAATCTACAGTTCAGATAAACGTGATGCTCGCTGACTTGATTCTCTTGTTAGGTTCGAAATAACTAAATCCCCGAACGCCGAAACTATAGTCGGATGACCGCAGGTATGTTGTCGTAATCATTTCTCGTTTTACAGTTCACTGACATTTGAAGAGGTTCTGCGAACCTTCTCTAATACCATGCCTTCAAGTTTGAATCACGACGAACCTTTCAACATAAATCAACCAACATGGTAAGTAACGATGATCTTTTGTATCACCTCCTTCATTGACTCTCCTTTAGTGGCTCATCCTCAATTCATCGAGAGGCGTACCAAGTCTGACCTTCAAGGTATGTGTCTCATGTTCATATTTTCCCGAGCTATCCTGATTGACTTTACTTTGAGTTCAGTTAGTACATATCAAGATCCAGACTCGCTCTTCAAGGTCTTGTCTTTTAAATCACAGTAAGTTGTATACCATTTGAACGGGTTCCACCGACACCAATACCACCTAACAGCAATCCTCCAACTTGTCTGGTTGGATTTCGAACGCTTCGGGCATCTCGGCCCACTTCCGGAACATCGATTACACAACGTATCATGTTCCCGCGAGTGAGGTGAACTGACAGGTATGTCCTCTCTTTCGTTTCAATCTTAACCTCCGTTTGAACGAAACCTGATCCACCTTTTTTCCAGAAAAAACCCGCCGGAGGCCAACGTCCCGCCTTACTTACACCGCGCCGTGTCTGTCATGAACTCCCCACTTCTGTATTGTCCCGCCGAGCCGCCGCATAGCGGCGGCGTCGAATACACTATGTATCACCGTCCCGCGAGCAGAGTGATACGCTCAAGTATGTTCATTTCCTACTTAGATTTTGACAACATTCTGATGGCTTTTATTTTCAGAAAAAGACCGCCGGAGGCCAACGTTCCGTCTCACTTGCAAAGAAACGAACCCGACCGCCGGTTTTCCTGTCTTGCACCCCGCTGAGCCGCCGCACAGCGGCGGCGGTGATTCCACGACCTATCGGCACCCTGCGAACATACTTTCCAACCCATTGCTTCTCAGGCACGAAACGCCGGAGGCCAAGGCCCAGTCCTACTTGAAATTCGACCTGTTCAAGTGTCCGCTTCTGGACTCGTATTTTGCGTCTCGTGGTGCTGCCGCGCAGCGGCACTGTGTTAAGCAGGTATGTCCTCGTTTCAATTTGCAGTTTGTTCATTTTCTAACGCCTTCAAAAGCCGCCGGAGGCGAACCCGCACTTGACTTGCTAGTATCCGCGTTACCCCCCGCAAATCCCACCCCCGCACAATCTCCTTTCGACTTCTCAAAATCTCAAGCTTCTGTTACCTTACGCGCCCCACCTCCCGCAAACTGAGAGCTCGACTTCCTGCAATCTGGGATTCATGCAGCCCCCGCAAATCTCAATCGTAATCACCTCCCAGGTAAATCGAAGTGGAAAACTGTGTATTTCATGACTGACGACGTTAACAGGCGGCTACTGACTATTTCGGCGCGTTGCAGCGGGTCTCGGCGCGCGCGCATTCGACTCGGTTGTCGCGAAGCGATTACCGGCGAATTCCGCGCGCGCTGCGGACGTTTCAAGTCTACCCCCAGCGCCTCGCTCGCGCTTCTCAACTCGGCGGTCGTTCCCGTACTCCCCGCAACGCCTACGAATCTCTCCCACGCGCTCGAGTCGGCCTCCACACTGGAATCGACGCGCTGACTCGACGGGAATCGACTCAACGCCCCGTGCCGCTAGACCGCCACGTTGACAAGGCGGAGGTCGCGTCGAGTCGGGCTGTGCGCGCGCGAGCGACAGGATTGTCGTGTCGCATCCAGCGCACGACCCGCTAGCTGGGATTGTATTCCCCGAGCCACGCAGCTGCACACTCGGCGTGCGGCGCGGATTCGCGTGCACGACGCCGTGTGCGGCTTCGAGGCCGCTGAGGGCGTGAGCGGGATGCTGTGAGAGCGGTTGTAAGAACGTCAAAATCACGCATACAGAGGACGCACCAAGTAAGTAGGCGCATGAGTTGCCGTGCGCAGATGGATTTTTGTTGCGAACGTGGCGCGGTACTAGGTAGATAAAGCTTGAAAACGATAGTGAGTAGGTGCCCAGTATGGAGTAAGAGGAGACGGACTTGGGCTCGCTCGCTGCCAAGTCGGCCTGTAACAGGCAAGCAGAGGGATGAGGGCGGGAGGAAGGCGGGCGGGAGCACGCGGTGGCCGAGAGCCGCCCAGGCACAGCAGAGGGCGGATGCGCCGCTGCTTCTAGGCGGGCGGCTGCAGGTGCGGAAGTGATGGGCAGTGTTGGCGCGGGACTGGAGGGAGGGGCGACGGGCAGGCGAGTGTGGCGTGGGCGGGAGACGAGGCGCGAAGCGAAGATAGCGGCGTTGAAGGAGAGGCGGGGAGCGAGTAGGCCCGGAAATTGAGCGTTGAGACGCGGTATTGATGAGCGGGGGAATTTCGCGCGCTTGAAAACGCGCAGGACAGCGCCAAGGCGGGGCGCGATGTAAACAGAAGCGCCAAAATAATAAGCTTACCTGTTATTTTGGCGCAGGAATAATAGCGGCGTTGGCCTACTGGAAACAATGAGTCCTAGGGACCCAAATAAACCTAAATGGAAGCTGTCGGGACGACGCTTACCTAGGAGCGGGAGACCTGAACGACAGCGACGGGCGGGGATCAAAAGTCATAGTCGGGCTGTGCAAAGCTGTGCAAAGGCTGTGCAAAACTCACGTGACCGTTCCGGAGTCGCGTTTCTGGGATCAGACGCGTCTCGCGCGCTGCGGTTGAGAGGTTTCGACGCGTTCTAAACGCGTCGACGGACAGCATTAGCCGACAGGAGGTGTTTGGTAGCCACCACAGCCACCACCACCATAGGAACTGCCAAGGAAACGCGTCGAAACACGTCTACGAGGAGTACGAGAAGCCAGGGACCAAGGAAACGCGTCAGAATGGTGCACTGGATCCTGGAGACAATAGGATTCGGTTGCTATTTATATTAGTACTAGTCTATTTGGATAAGCCAAACAGTAGAGGTATAAAAGGGTCGCGAAATGTAGTAGATAGAATAATACACCACGCCCAGGCACCCACACCTGTGATTCTCTCTCTCTCTCTCTCTCTACTCGCTTTACTCGCTTTACTCGCTTTACCTCGCTATCAGAACACGGAACACTACGGAAATTTGGAACTACGGAACACTACGATTTAGGGAACACTGCGGAACTTTTGGAACACTACGATTTGGATTTGATTTTGGATTCTGCTCTTACTTTATTCTAACTCTCTACCTACCACACTCCACCTACCTACCACACTCTAATCGTTTAGCTAACAACCACCACCTACTTGATTTTCACACCACCCCACACCCACCTTTATCCCAAATTCGCATTCGTGGTTTCCTGCCACGCGAATCCCCGAACACACACAAAGACCCTGGATTTTGGTTTTGATTAGTTGAACCTTTATTCTAAAGGTTTCACTGACGCACCGATTTCTATCCTTTCATCTGGAGCCCACCGCGAGGGGGTTCATTTGGAATAAACCTTGATTGTGCTGGTCACAATCTCCCGTAGCTGGTCAGCTAAAGCTTAAACCAAAATTTCTGCTGGCAGAAATTCGGCTCAAGCACCCACCGAACGAGGACGAGAACAAATTCGACAACAAACCCGCGCACGCATCACCGCGTACGCATCACTCAGAACAACGGCTCTAGACAACCTTGGCATCGCAGGCGGCGCCCAGGCTATCGACACCCACGAACACTCCATCGACGAGTTACCATTCGGCAACGAGTCACTCTTTGACGTTGAACCCACATTCGACGAAGAAGATTCATTGGATCTGGAATTCACCCTCAGACCCATTACACCAACAACACCCGACAACTCCACGAACACCAACAATATGGCGAACTTACCTCAAGCACCGGCTGGTACCGGTGTCGCGAGCTTCAAAGTTCCGCGTCCTTGGGAATCCAACGTTCCCAAATTCGCTACCGAAGACAAGGAAGACCTGCAAGATTTTATCGAGCAGGTCAACGACATCATCAACCTGGCGTCCATCACCGACGAACAGGAAATGAAACGATTGCTCACCAGCTACCTCCCGGCCAAGAAGCGCGAGATTTGGCGGGCGTTGCAAGAATACACGGCGGGAACGTCGTACGTGGATTTCAAGAAGGCGGTCTTGAAAGCCTACCCAGAAGTGAAAGAGGACCTGGATGGGACCCTCGAAGAGTTAGTAAAACTCTGCTCGGAGAATAGGATGATCAAACGTAGCGAAGAGGGACGCTTGAAGCGCTTTGGAATGCGCTATCGGGCGTTAGTTACTAAACTTAGCCAACCTCCCGCTATCATCTTGAATAAAGAAGCGTGTCGACGCTATCTTGACGCGCTTGAGCGAGGATTCGCTGAGACGTTGAGGATGGCGATCAACACTAGGAACTTGATCAAGGAAGACCTCCTTCAACTCGGAGGCAACGCACCTGCACCGGCTGTACCCAACGCCGTAGATCATCGCAAGGAGGACCCGATCCTCCTGGATGAGCTAATCAAAATGGCGGAGCGGTTAGCAAACAAGGGAAGCGCCGAAACTACATGGGGAGAAGAAGACGAGCCGGAGTACAAGCGCTCGGACCATTTTCCCACCATCAAGATCGAACGACGGGATGCCCGGATTGACGAGCTCGGAGGAGAATTGTCAGGCTTGAGGGACGCGCTGGTCGTGGCCCAAAAGCAGTCCAAGGCAGCCCACGAAGAGTTATTGAAGGCCTTCCAAAATTCGAAAAATAATAGCCCTGTTCGAGAGGATAACGAGCAGCGCGATGCAGGGATTAGGGGTGGTCCACCCAATACATATAGTCAGGATAGACAATATAATAGAGGGTATAACGCACCTATGCAACGTAGCGGATGCTACTATTGTGATGGTCAGGACCACTTCGCGAAAGATTGCACTGTGAAAGCAGCGCATATTCACAAGGGTTGGATTGTTGTTGAGGATGGACAACAACGGCTTGCAGATGGAGGATTTATTCCCCGAGGCAGAGGCCCTGCGGCAACTCGCGTCGAGGAATACTGGCAGCGCAAGAGCTCCGTCGGCCAGCACTACAACGAATCGTTCTATGGAGGGGCCTCCGAGGATGAGTTCGACACGCTTAGGGATGAAGTACGTACCTTGCGGGTCAAACTGAACCAAGTCCAAACTCGGACTCCACCGCCTTTCAACCAAGCCACGCCGGCGTTGCAACTACAAACTCAAATCCCGCCATTTTCGAACCAGGCGGCACCAACGCCTTCGCTCAACATGGAAGAACTGGGGCGCACCGTTTTCAACATGATGAAAATGGGTGGTGCTGCGCAAGATCAATATATTCAAACCCGGAGCAAGACACGCACCGTGGGTTTTGCCGACCCGCCGGAGCAGGATTTTTAGAGGCCCCAAGGATGGAGGCGCGGACGAGACCAACAGTCTCGAAGCCTCTGGAGGGAAATCAGTCCGAAAATAATCAAGGCAAGAATCAAGACTTACCGTACCGCATTGTGCAGCGAGTAAGCGCTGCGGCCCGAACTCTGCCAGCGTCCGAAAGTAAAGCCGAGCGCCGGTATCTTGATGAATCTAGGAAGGGGTATGAGTTGAAAGCCCCAGTTCAACGGGAAGGACTTGCCGACGAACTGTTGGAGCGGATCAATAATACCGAAGTCACGGTCAAATTAGGGGATCTGTTCGGGATGAGCAGAGACCTCCGTGAAGGAGAAAAATTACAGCTTACCAGAACAAGGCAGGCTATCAAGGAACGCGAACCAACACCGCAGTTGGGTGCACCGGAAGTTGAACCACCGAAAATGGTCAACTTGGCTGAAATGGATAGTCAGCTCATGTGCGACGCGGTGGAAGTTGGTGATTTACCTGCGGTCCAGGAGGTCTTCGTTACAACCCGAAAGGTGGAAGGATTGCCCGCGGGGTCGATGATCGCACAGGATCCGTACTTGCAGTATCTGGAAGGATTAAGCAAAGGGGAGGAGCCCAAGCAGATTTACGTCGCACGCGATTCCGTACCTTTGCGAGTAACATTCCCGTACATCAACAGCCAGGGACCCATCGAATGTGTCCTTGACTCTGGCTCTCAAATCGTATCCATATCACTCGCGCAGGCGCAAGTGTGTGGGTTAGTTTGGGACCCAAATATCAACATCTTCATGCAAAGCGCCAACGGTCAACTCGAAAAATCAATGGGACTTGCAAGGAACGTACCGTTCAGATGGGGTGAATTAAAGGTTTACCTTCAGGTTCACGTTATCCGCGATCCGGCATATAAAGTCCTGTTGGGGCGACCATTCGACGTTTTAACGAAAAGCCGTACGGACCACGAATGGGGAAGCCAACTGCTTACCTTAACCGACCCCAACACCGGCCGCTCATGGACCGTTCCAACCTACGACAGGGTTAAGGATGAAGAATCAACAGAAAAGAATAAAACGAAACAACAAAATACTCGCCAAGGGAATAGCCAGCAGGTTTTTCGCTGAGCCTCGAGGATCTGGCCGTGCCTGGTCAAGGAGAGGAGCTGGCGTTTATTGTTGGGTTCGACGAAAATCAAGAAATGAAGATAGAAAAAGTTTACCAACCAAGGGGTGGACTTATGACTCCGGAGAAAATAATTGAGGCCTACGTGGCTGCATCAGAGGACTCGAAGGATATGCAAGAGGATGACGAGGCTGCTGACCTGTTCGAAGGATATCGAACTCAACTGGTCGAGCAGATCGATGGCGTCCCGCACAAGGTCTTCGCCAACGTCCTGGAAGAACCAGTTCATCAGTTCAAGGGCGTTCGGGACACCCAAGAAGCAAAACGAACCTGGCATGCTATAGGCACGGATGTGCTCTGCAATTGCACACAGGCGGTTGATTTTGCGTGTCCCACTCAAGCAGAAGAAGAAGAATCTACAGACGAATCAGTATCCGTATTTGCAGGCAAAAAGTACAAACCTGTTGGACTCAAAGTTCGGCCAGTTTACACCGAACTCCCGGATCAATATCGAATTCGGAGGGAAATTATTGGGGACCCACTGGCGGAATTACCAGAATTGAACCCAAACCCCGCAGGATTTGTACCCCGAGGACGATACACGACCGAAAGGATGGAGGATGTTCAACACCGACACGAGGATTTCCTTCAACCCGAGGAAGTGAAAGTCCTACACGAAATAATTAGCAACCACGAACAAGCATTCGCGTGGAACGACGAAGAGAGAGGAAGCTTCCGAAAGGACTTCTTCCCACCAGTTGAATTCCCGCTGGTTGAACACGAAACCTGGGTTGAACGCAGTATTCCCATACCCCGCGGCCAACTCGATGAATTCTGCAAAATCATCAAGAAACGCCTCGATGCCGGCGTATACGAACCGTCCAACGCCTCCTACCGCAGCAAGTTTTTCGGAGTCCTAAAGAAGGACGGGAAGAGCATTAGATTGGTCCACGCGTTGGAACCACTAAATGCTGTCACCATCGCGCATTCGGGAGTGCCGCCGGGCACTGAGGAGCTCGCAAACCACTTTGCAGGGAGAGCCTGCGGAGGCTGCCTCGACCTGTTCTCTGGTTACGACCACCGCGACATAGCCGAGAAGTCGAGGGACTTCACGACTTTCCAAACACCTTTCGGGGCGCTGCGGTTAGTCAAGTTGCCGCAAGGCTGGACCAACAGCGTACCGATTTTCCACGACGATGTAACCTACATCCTGCAAGAGGAAATCCCGCACGTCACGATGCCGTACATCGACGACGTCCCCATCCGCGGACCAGGATCGCGTTACGAGTTGGAGGATGGGAGTTGCGAGGCAATAAAAGAGAACCAGGGGATTCGAAGGTTCATCTGGGAATATTTTACAGACTTGAATAGGATAATTCAACGCGTTAAATATTGCGGTGGTACCTTTTCCGGAGCGAAATCGGTATTCTGCGCCGGTGAATTCTTTGTAGTTGGGCATTTGTGCTCATTTGAAGGGAGACGGCCTGATACTGACCGAATTGGGGTCATCTTGAGGTGGCCGCCACTGAAGGATGTATCAGAAGTACGCCAATTCCTGGGAACAGTAGGGGTATTGCGCATGTTCATCAAGGACTATGCTGGAATTGCTCGACCTATACAAAAATTAACTCGCAAGGATATGGAGTTTGAATGGGGAGAACAACAAGTAGAATCGATGGAGAAGATTAAACTGGCGGTAAAAGACGCACCAGCTTTGAAACCCCTCAACTACGACTGGGACTCCGACATTGTCCTGGCTGTCGACACATCATGGATGGCGATTGGCATACAAATTTACCAAACGGATCCCAATGATCCCAAACGACGATACTACGCCAAATTCGCGTCAATTACATTGAACAGGAGGGAGGCGGAATTTTCCCAACCGAAGAGGGAGTTATATGGGTTGAAACGCGCGCTGGAAGCCATGCAATATTGGTTGCTTGGTTGCCGACGCTTAGTGGTCGAAATGGACGCCAAATATATCCAGGGGATGTTGAATAACCCCGGAATGGGTCCCAACGCGACTATCAACCGGTGGATTGAGCAGATCTTGATGTTCAAGTTCAAGCTCAAACACACCAAGGGAGTCAACTTCCCACCAGATGGATTATCGAGAAGGGAGGCGCAACCTGGCGATGAGGAATGGCCTCGACGGGACGATGAAGACGTAGAACCCAATGGCCCGCCAAGCAGCCATGAAGACTGGGACTACGGCATTGAACAACCACTGGAGCTCGAAAAATTTCAACAAGACATCGACACGCGGAGCGGCTACTCACAAGAATTGAAAACGGCGTCCAGCATACTCGATTTCAACCAAGAGTTGGATCTGGCTCGAGCGGATCAGCAACTAATGACAGAATATGTCAAGAAGACCCACGAGGCAGAGGGGTTGATCGTACCAGCGTACGTTCAGATGACAGAGACCGAAGCAGGGCTGCTTCCGGATAGGAGTTTGAGGGATGAAGAAGAGGCTAGAGAGCCTTACGGCGAGGAACGCCGGAGTGCGGGAGCGCGCAATCAAGATGAAAACTTAAACCTGATGAAAGACTGGTTAAAGGACCCATTAACCCGGCCAGATGGGATGGAAAACGAACCCAAATACAAGGCGTTCATTCGCTACGCATCAAGATTCACACTATCAGCAAACGGCAAAATCTACCGGAAGGAAAAGAACGCACCAAGTCGGTTGGTGGTACAAAAGGAGTTCCGGATGTACATGATGCGAGCAGCGCACGATGCAGTCGGGCATCGCGGAGGATTCGCGACAACCTCGCTGTTGGAACAGAGGTTTTGGTGGCCCGATCTTGAAGGCGACGTCCGATGGTACATTAAAACTTGCCATCTGTGCCAAAAACGTCAGCTGGCAATCATGAAAACGCCACCGGTTATTTCGGACACACCAAGCATCTTCCAGAAAGTGCACACGGACGTGATGCACATGAGTGAAAAATCAAACCAGTGCAGCTACATCGTGGATGCGAGATGCGCACTGAGTCGGTTTCCTGAAGCGCGTGGATTGCGTGAGCAAACAGCGAAAAATATCGCATTATTCTTACTTGAGGATGTGATATGCCGCTGGGGATGCCCCGCTTGGATTATCACCGATAATGGTGCACCATTTATCGCTGCAGTGGATTGGCTGAAGCATAAGTATGGCATCACTGGGATAAGGGTATCTCCCTACCATTCTCAGTCCAACGGTGTGGTTGAGAGAGGTCATTGGGACCTAAGGCAGTCGCTTTATAAAGCTACTGGTGGAAAATCTACATCAGTGGTTTTATTTCTTGCACCAAGTGCTCTGGGCTGACCGGGTAACCACTCGCAGAGGTATGGGATGCTCCCCATACTTCGCCGTTTGCGGTGCGCACCCAATTTCTGCCGCTGGATGTGGCGGAAGCAACTTGGATTGCCGAATATCCGGACCGACTGGTTTCAACCGACGAATTAATTGGTCTTCGCGCTCGGGCGCTGGCCAAACACGTCGTCCATATTGAAGAAATGCGGGCCCGAATGGCCGCCATAAAAATCAAGGGTGCAGAAGATTATGCTGAAAAGTATAAGCACGTCATCAAGGATTACGCGTTCGAACCTGGAGATGTTGTACTGGTGCGGAACACCGTCGATGAGGGATCCTTGAGCGGAAGGAACCGCGACCGCTGGTGGGGACCGCTAGTGGTGGTTAGAAGAACGAAAGGAGGGGCCTACATTGTCTGCGAATTCAATGGCGCCGTCTGGCAGAAGAAAATCGGGGCGTTCAGAGTAATTCCATACCAGCAGAGACGGAAACTCACCTTGGGACCCCGGATCGAGGAGCTAATTGATGTATCGAGGGAGACGCTTGACGAACTGGAAGAAGAGTCAGAGGCCTATAAAGGCAAAGACTTACAGTTTGATTCAGTGCAACTCCAGCCCAGCGAGGAATAACTCCGTTCCGAAACGGCGCGGAATTGATGGACCAAGAGGGGAACCGGAAAATTTCCTTATTGAGACAACAAATCCGAGACGCAAAAGATTCAATTGTGTCACTCGCTAATTCTACGGGACAGACTGGGGACTCGGTATAGGTACTACTAGGATAAGTAGGGGCCTGGGATAAAAGACTCAAGAAAAATTCAAACAAGAGCTGGCGCACATGCAAAACCCACAAGAGGTTGGAAATTGCAACCGGGGATTTAATCAACAAAAACAAAGCGCCAGCGCTCTGCAATAGATAAGGGGGTATACGACGACAACAAGATTAATAAATAAAGAAGGAGGTGCAGAAGACTAGTCAATAGTCTCGCGTACAGGGCAGATTGCAACCAGGTGGTCGGTCGCGGAGCAATAATAGCAGTGTTTGACTTTCCTGGGGAAAAAGAAAGTTTAACACTGGGAGGAGCCAAGTAAAGGAAATAACTTACTTGTGGATTGGGCGATGCTTAAACCGGTTCGGGTTCGCGAAGGGCTTGGAGATGCCGTAGTATCTCTTTCTGGGCCCCGGCAAGTCGACGGATCTCGGTTTGGACCGCAGCCAGTCTTCCACGAAGTTGGGCTTCGGGAACTGAACCGGCAGGCCTTGAGGGCGGGGGAGCAGCTGCAGGGAATTGCACTGCACGACCGGAATCGCCGAAGGGACGTTTCGCTGGGAAACGCGAATTAATTCATCATAAGGAGGAATAAACAAATAGGACTCACTGGCCGACGGGACATCATTCTCCCGGTCCTGGGTTTCTTCCATCCGCCGCCTTTTACGGGGATACGGTGGTGGTTCAGCGTGAAATCGGGAACGAGGTCCGGTAGGGATGGGTTGGGTGACAATGGCGAGCCGGGCTAAGAAAAGCGCTCGTTAGTGGTCGATTGGAAGGTCGATGAAAAGGGGACGCACGGGGATGTGCGGGTACGCGCCCAACGACAACCTACACAAACGCGCTCCAAGATCGCTCAACGGAGACAAAGGCACTGCTAAACTCACTATGAGCAATCAAGACTCAAGAAATCAAGCAAAACGGAAAGGAACTCACCCTGGGAACTGGGAGCAGGACTTGCTGGTTCAACGGTAGCCGGACTCGGAGGGATCTGCTCCAAAGTTGAACATAAGAGAAGAAGCATAGAAACGAAGGAGAACGCACCTTAGAAATGGTGGGAAGCTCCTCGGTACCGGACTCGTCGCTACTCGAAGGAATGGAGACGGAGTCTTCATCCACAGGAGAAAGCGGTGGCTGGGGAAAATTTAGCCCTTTTTGTTCTGGATAGAACAAAAAGAGGCTAACCTTGTTATTAGCAGCAAACTCGAGGGCGGTGCGACGTTCCAGACGCGCAACGACTCCTTCGGCGGCGCGGATGCGCTCGTCGTTGGCGCGTTGACGTTCACGGAGGAGTTGCCGCTTGCGAATGATTTCGCTGGTGAACCCTTGAATAGAGGTGAAGACTTCGCTCGGAGGAGTGCTGAGCCGGGAATTGTTGGCGTGCATCATCGATCGAATGGTGAACACGCATTCGCCGAGCTCGGGGATCAAGGCGAAGGAAGCAACTTGAGGTCGAAAGCGAAGCTGTGGCAAAATCAGCAAGGATCGAGCAAGTTGAAAAAGAAAACCTACCACAGTATTGGCAGACTCAACGAGGAAGACGTCCTGATCAACAGGATCATCAAACTTGGTGGCCCGAAGGACTTTGAAGAGCTTGCGAACGGCGTCCTCGTTAACCTTGGAAAGAGAACCGGGAATAGAGAGGACCATGATGGAGAAGATGGTGGATGAGCGAAGGACAGGAAGCTGAGATGGAAGTGGTTGGTGATGGAGAAAAAGACGAAGGAACGACGCACCTTTATACCTGCGCCAACTGGGACAGTTGAGACGTATGAAGGGGGAGGGAAAACGAAAATTCAACCAGGACACGTAGGACACGTATCCACAATGGAGAAAAGCAAAAGGAGTCGAGGTGGCGTTTCAGAGTTGGATTCTGAAACGCCAACGTGTCGAAAGGACCTGAAACCAAGCAGAACCTGTCAGTTACAACCACCGCAACGAAAAATGAAACACGCACCAGCAACAACGAGGAAGATAGAAAAGGGCGTGGAGGCGAAACGAGACCAAAACGCGGAGGCATTTGATCTGTTTCACACGGTTGATGTCAAAAACCGCCTCGGGAAACACTCGGACCGGCCATCAATTTGGGTCATTCCACGAAAATTCACAATTATTGAGCCGAAACCACGAAGAGCGACTGTATTCCAACAAAGATACACAAGAAAGTGAACTACAAGAAAGGATACTACAAGAGGAGTACAGGAAATAAATAATCAAGCGAATTAAACGAAACGAAGTGCGGGTGAAGATAGCTACGACAGCATCGCCTGGATGAAAGTCTGGAGACGGTCGGCGACGACGCCCAGGACGGAGGGATGAACGCGTGTCCTCGACGCCCAAGGTCAAGAACCGAAGGAGGGTAGAAGGTCGGACGAGGCAGCGGCGAGGGAATGATAACCCCGACGGCGGTGTCCCGAGTTGCGCGAGAGTTGATCTGAAGAAAAGGAACGGTTAGTGCGAGGGAACGAAAGGGGACAGAGGGAATGGACGCACAACGAACCGGGTGAATGGCACCCTGCGCGCCGCTATAAAACCAACTCTGGGCGCGTTCAAACTCGCGCTCTAGAAAAATGGAAGGGATTAGCAAAAGAGAGAAGGAAAAGAAAGGAGAGAGGCGTACCGAAAAGGGATGGGGAGAGACGATCCTCCTGGACAGCTTTCACGAGGTCGTCGCGTTCGCCGAAAAGGTAGGCGTCGCGGCAAGTCCGGAGGTTCTCGACGAACCAGTAGGGGTCTGCCCAGTGGCAGTCGGGAATACCGAGAACCATGCAAGGAGGGCAAGGGATGCCGGCCTCCGTAAACGAGCAGGATACGCCGAGTTCAGCGCAATTGGCGCACTTGGGAACGACCTGGGGGAAAGGAAGGAAAAGAAGTCAGCAAGGCAGAAGGAAATAAGAGGAAAATCACGCACCATAGCGTTGTGCTCGACCAACTTGGTAACCCGCCCATCCTCAACGCCCAAGGGAGAGTCCGAGACGTGAGGGAGCTGTCGGTGGCCGTGGTCGTCAAGAGAAACAACGAGGGGATCGTTCGAGGGCGGCAGCAGAGGCAGAACGAAGCCTTCCGGCGAGGAGCGGGCGGAGCGCGAAGAAGGCGGTGGCGGCGGCGCTCGGCGCGGGTGGTCGAAGGCAGAACGACCAGAGTTAGAAGATTCGGAAGATGAGGAAGGCATAGCGAAGAATGGAGTATGTACAAGGAAAGGAAGTGTTGGTGAAAAGCCTAAAGTCGCGGGATAACGGGATGAGAGGCAAAGTGGCGGCGGCGGTGGCGCTTTATGCAGCGAGAACGAGGCTGTGCCAAAACAATGGCTGTCAGGAGGAGAATGGCCAACGAAAGATGAACACGACTTACACGTACGAGGGACACGACGAAAAATGGGAACGAGCGACAGGGAAGCCAAGGCTAGAGGAGCACTATGGCAAGGTTAGCGGGGTTTATTTGGGCGCACTACGGATGTAAAACATACCGTAGGGGCAGCTGGACGAAGAACACGAACCAGACGACGAAGAAAAGGCCAGGGGATAGCGGCGCCATGGTGGTAGGAAGCAGGAGAGAAGGGTGGGAACAGCGCCCACAAATGATTCTAGAATGGGCGAAACTCGGCTTTAAACGGCGGAGATTGATTTGTTTTCGGCAATGGCGGAGATTGATGGGAGATCAATCTCTGTGATCTTGGTTCAAATCCGACGAAGAAAAATAACGCGAGTGGACTGGGGACAGTCCAGAGCTATGAAAGGGGGAGATGATGAGCGGGGAATTTCGCGCGCTTGAAAACGCGCAGGACAGCGCCAAGGCGGGGCGCGATGTTAAACAGAAGCGCCAAAATAATAAGCTTACCTGTTATTTTGGCGCAGGAATAATAGCGGCGTTGGCCTACTGGAAACAATGAGTCCTAGGGACCCAAATAAGCCTAAATGGAAGCTGTCGGGACGACGCTTACCTAGGAGCGGGAGACCTGAACGACAGCGACGGGCGGGGATCAAAAGTCATAGTCGGGCTGTGCAAAGCTGTGCAAAGGCTGTGCAAAACTCACGTGACCGTTCCGGAGTCGCGTTTCTGGGATCAGACGCGTCTCGCGCGCTGCGGTTGAGAGGTTTTCGACGCGTTCTAAACGCGTCGACGGACAGCATTAGCCGACAGGAGGGTTTGGTAGCCACCACAGCCACCACCACCATAGGAACTGCCAAGGAAACGCGTCGAAAACAGCGTCTACGAGGAGTACGAGAAGCAGGGACCAAGGAAACGCGTCAGAATGGTGCAACTGGATCCTGGAGACAATAGATTCGGTTGCTATTTATATTAGTACTAGTCTATTTGGATAAGCCAAACAGTAGAGGTATAAAAGGGTCGCGAAATGTAGTAGATAGAAAATACACCACGCCCAGGCACCCACACCTGTGATTCTCTCTCTCTCTCTTACTCGCTCAGCTCGCTCAACTCGCTCAACTCGCTTTAATTCGCTATCAGAACACGGAACACTACGGAATATTGGAACTACGGAACACTACGATTTACGGAACACTACGGATTATTGGAACTACGATTGGATTTTGTTTTGTTTTACTTTCACTTCTCTCTAACTCGCTACCTATAACTCTCGACCATTCAACCCCACACTACCTCACACTATATTCTTTAGCTCACCACCACCTACTTGATTTTATACCACCCCACACTCACCTTTATCCAAATTCGCATTCGTGGTTTCCTGCCACGCGAATCCCCGAACACACACAAAGACCCTGGATTTTGGTTTTGATTAGTTGAACCTTTATTCTAAAGGTTTCACTGACGCACCGATTCCTATCCTTTCACCACTATCCCTCATCTTCCGCACCGCGACCTGCAATGCTCTCGCAGTATCACTCGCCCGAGATCTTCTCCCTTCCTGAAAGAGATAACTATAGACTTAATAGAGACGGCCGAGAAGCTACACACCCATATGAATAAATGGAACCCATCTCTCACACGGAACCCCACTATCCCTCATCTTCCGCACCGCGACCTGCAATGCTCTCGCAGTATCACTCGCCCGAGATCTTCTCCCTTCCTGAAAGAGATAACTATAGACTGCATCTGCCACAAAGGGACCGTCCGAATCCGTCATTGACCACATCGTCCCGATAGCACCTTGGAACCCGGCAGCGATAAACCCGCCTGCCAGATGGAATGATTCATTAACCATCTGGCTGTCGCCCATTGCCGTCTGGCATGCCGCCAGATAGACAAACTCAGCATTTTCCAGAGGCATTTGAAGAATTGTCCCGAGCTCCAGAATACCTTCATAGAGATGAAGGTGACTTTTCGGCGGATTGACCAGATCCTGTTTGCCGTGACAAGCCAGGTGAACCCAGGAGTAGTCTTGCAGCATGGATTTCACTGCGGGGACCGTGGCTTTCTCACCGACAAGCTTGTTGACGTTTGGTTGGCCTACGATCGAGGTGATGGTTTTTATTTCTTTTCCAACACCAGGAAGGAGACCTTCTCGATGTTCTGCGCTATGGGTGACACCTACGGCACCAATTTTTGCGAGAGACGAGGACCCGACCTTCGCCTGCCCTTCGATCAGTGCTCCTAAAGTTGCCGTGTATGAATGAACAAATGCGTCAGTGGCAGATGCTGCATGAAGCGGGAACCCGGCGAAAGCTCCAGTTGAACACCACCAGATACGACCCTCTGCAATTCCTTGCTAAGCAAAGATTAAGTTCAGATTTATATATCAAGATCGGATACTCACCAATTCCAGAACCTTGAAAATCGGGCCCACAACACACATCCAAAGCCAGTTCAAAATACCCTCAAACCGCTCCTGCGTCGATTTCGACGTAAATGTTTCTTTTTTCCCAAACAGCCGCGAGGACTCTACGCTCCTGGTCCGAACGCTGCAACACCGCAGTATATCTTGAAGGGTGCCCCGCTGATGCTTCAGGTTTTCTCGCGTTACATCCGGGAGTGGAATATGTAGCGGATCTGTTCCGGATCGAAGGAGAATAATAGCATCACAATGCTCGGGGTGAGCATTCAGTAACACCACCGGCCCATGTTTGCAGGCCTGCGAAATATCCTTGAACTCTCGAGGTCGGAGAAAAGTCCTCCAACCCCGCACATTTCCGGATCTTCTCTAGCAAACATTCCGCTCACTGGCAACCCTCGCAGGGTCCTCACAGCCTCCGCTGTAAAGCTGGGCAGAAGTTCCCGGAACTCATTTCTATATTCCTCTGGGAGAAAATCCGTCCTGGTTTTCAACTGAAGCATCTGCTGAAATCTTGTTCCTTGTCCCTGTTCCAGAATTTCCACGGCAAGTTTGAGGTCGGAGGAATCAATGCATGCACTGATAGCATCTGAGGTGCTTGTGCGATGTCCGTTTTCTGCATGGCATACTGATGAACAGATAAGTTACTTCCAACCCACATAATTTCTGGCAACAGGGCGAATGCCTTCCGGAATGCGGTTAGGCACTCAGAACGGCCATTTTCTTTCGCCAACACCGCCCACTGGATTGCCGACTCCCATGAAAGCACCGGCTTGATCGACGACGCTGCCATAGATGTTGCATAGTTTAACAATGCGGCATTCAGGTCTTTGGAATCCACCGGTCGTTCGGAACTTGATCTCAAACGCTGCAGCGAGGGCTTGGAGGTATTCGGCTATATCTGGATGGGATTCTGGTGTAAGAATGATAGCTTTCTGGTAATAGTCTAATGCAGTGTCGAGATAATCAGGGTTTCCTATCGTCTTGTACTGAAGCATAAGTGTCTCTGCGAGATGATGTACCCGTCTCGGAAAAGACGGACTTTCAGTTGGTGTGAGAACAATGGCCTTCCTGAAATGCTTAAAGGCATTCTGCAGATCGTCAGAATCTTGGAGCCTTTGAAACCTATCCAGAAAAGTCAACCCAAGGTGATGGAAACCGTTCCGCGAGCCTTGGATCACTATCTGGTGTCAAATCTAAGGCTTTTATATCCGTTCTCAGGCAGATTGTGAGATCTTGCAAGTCGCCGAGCCTTTGATACCTGTCCTGGAAGCATGCTGCTAGGTTTTGGAGACGCTCGGGAAGGGACTTGTGGCCTTCAGGTGTCAGGTCCACCGCAGTTTTTTGCTTTCGACAGCGCGGTATCCAAGTCCGCCAGATCTTCGAGCCTCTGGTATCGGTCCCGGTAAGTAACTGCCAGTCCATGCAGATGTTTGGCAATTTCAGGATCTCCAGGAGGCGTAAGTGCTATAGCAGCCCTGAAATGATTCAGTGCATGTTCCAGACCCTGTAATTCTCCCGTTCGTTCATACAAGTCTCCGAAGCCACACCCAGACTTTGATGCTGTCCGGCCAAACGTGAGTCACCTGCGGGTATGAGGGCCAAGCGCGCCTGATGCTTCTCCAGACTTCTTTCCTGATCTTCCAATTCACCGTGCTTCCGATATTGCTGTCCGAAGAATAATGCTAGTATTTCAAGATATTGCAGCGCTGTGTTCAGATGCTCTGTATTCTTCGTTGCGCGAAATCGATCGCAATGCAATTCTCCCAGTGTGTTCAATCGTTCTGCCCCCTCTGGATGGTCGGCGGGTGTCAACTTCATTGCAACCTCACCAGCTTTGCATGGCCGCTTCGAGGTCTTTCATATCCGCTAGTCGCTGGTATCTTGCCCTATATGTGAGAGCCAGGCTCATCTTATAGCGCACGAAGTTTGAATCGTTTCTAGGTGTGATCTTCACTGCCTCTTGGTCCCACTTTATTGCAGAATCAAGGGCGTCGATGTGGCCCAGTTCGTTGTACCTGTCCCGCAGAATTTTCGCGAAGCCGTTGAAGTCTTCTGCACGATTTGGGTGGGTGTTGGAGATTATGTCTTGAACAGCATCTTGTAACTGCAATTCAACCGATCCCTGTCGTGATTAATAGCATTTCTTTATTTCTAAATCGACAACATACCAAAGCATAATCTTCGTCAGAGTGTCCGCGAGCTAACGTTGTGTCTGGAATCTAACCAGAAATTAGAATCATCAAGTGCAAAAGATGCTAGTGCTCGCCGAGTCCGGGGGCATTGAGCGGGTGATAAGCTCCTTGCTTCGGGGCGCCTTATATACCGACGGATGGCAACCACATCTGCCAATCAACTCAAGTCAGATCTTTACTTCATCTATCTCGTTGCATAGGAACTAGACTATAGATATCAAACTTCCCAAGAATAAAAGAATTCATTGAGGCGCACGATGATAATGAAATACACGGAAAGTTCAGACACCATGGGTCCCCAGATTCTCGGCAATGATCAGCGCCGCTTTGTTTCCAGTTATCAGCACTGTAACCAATATATATGTCGCAGATTATTCCATGACTCGTGATTTGGTGATCCCACTACTGTGGAAAAACTGCACTCTTCGAGCCAGGTGGCTCTCGGGTAAAGGGAATTTTAATCGATTAGAAAAAGAACTCACCAGAGAGCAGTTCGTGAGGATTTCCAGGTAACTTTCAGATACACATGATGTCATCAACTGACCCAGCGAAAACGGCGGATAATATACAAGAAAGCTAGAAGTACGACGAGACTGCACCTCAGAGAAACTTCTCGCCATCGTACGTGACTGGGGCCCCTCCCGTCCGGAAATCCGTCGACAACATGGGGATGTTGGTCCTGTTCGGTTTGCCGGCCTCAAAGTCCTTGATAGTCTTCTTGATTTCCGTATGCTGCCTGCATTCTAGAGGACGATTAATGTCATATCAGAAGGATGGTGTTAATCACATACCTGTTTTATGTCTCTTCCAGTCCGCCCGCTGGCACGTCGGCCCACAATAAGTGACCTGCACGCAGTAAATGAGAAATCAAGCATTAAAGAACAGGGCCGGAGACGCGCCTGATGACACGCCGCACATTGCTTGAACTCCGTCGGCTTCGTTTCCGCGGCGGTGCATTGCGGTTGAGCACATAACTTGAGTAGCTCGGAGTTGACGGTGATGTCACTCGTAATCCAAGTTCCACGCCCGATTCTCGGTCCACAGATCTTGTGTTAGCCACCGGTAATCCTGGGCTTCCTCGGGACCGTTGACTCCTCGCGAGTGCATGTTCAGTCCATCTGGAAAGATTGTCATCCAACGATACAATATCCAGATGAGGACAAACCAGGCACAGACCGCCGTCCCAGGATCTTGACCAGGATATGCGGGTTGGCCCGCGCCGCAATACGGAGGTATTGCTCGGCCTGGGGAGTGGCGCCCCAGAGGTGGAAGGACGCGAGAGCCGCGTTGTGCAGATGAACCGCGGGAGACCACAATGGGTCTGAGAGCCGCTTCTCGCGCTCGGCAGAGAACAGCTGGTGATGCGGCGCCTGGAACACCGTCCCACCCCGGGGAGGAGGTGTCCCGTCGCCCTCAGTGACGTCAATCCAGACTTGCTCAAAGAACAGCGCGTCTGCGTAGCGACCTACGCGGAGTAGCAGTGAGCCGAGCCAGGAGCGCTGGTTCATGTAGTCTCCAGGACAGAGGCGCATCATCTCAAGGATTGTCTCCCTGCATTGATTTTAATGATGCGATGTAAGAAGATTGTACGATGCGTACACAGATTTCGTGTATTTTTCAGTCTCGAAATACATGCGCACTAGCGCTTGGAGGACACGCATGTAGGGTCTGGTGTCCAGAATCGTTCCAAAATTGCCGACATGCGGGCCACCGTCGGAGAAGGCATCGGGGCCAAGTCGTCGTTCCATGACCCCGCGACCTGGTCAAAAAAAAAAACCAGTTGATTACAGGGACACATCCATCAAGTGGCTCGAATACCTATCGATTTCGTCATCTCGAGGTTCTCAACGGCCTCAGTTTTGGTTGGACTCAGAAAGGCCATCTGTATGAATGCATCCAAGTTGTTCTTGTCCTTGATGGCTTCCAGGAGGAATGGAACGGCGTCGTTGGGACGTCCTTTTCGACACAGATCTTCTGCCTTTTGAAGACTGGCGGATACGGAATTCAGCCGCTAGACTCGATGATGGAGGTGAAGATACTTTTTTCTGGGACGCTGCCGACACCATCCCCCCTCCGAGACCATGGACGCCTTCCGCTCCAAAGCGCTTGTGGACGTTCATGAGGAAAAAGCGATGTCACGTCGGTCACCGCGTTACTGATGGCATATCTGAGGTTTTGAACGAAGTAACGGGGTGCCTTGTGGAAACTGATACATACATCGTTCAAACGAAATTGTGCGCAGCTTTCTGCAAGTTCTGACCGAGGTTTTTTTCTAAAAAAAAATCAAACCAAACCGTTGCTTGACCGTTGCCAAACCGCTCGAAAAACAACAACATCTGGGAAAAGGGTAGTGTCTCCCGAGGGCTCAGTAGGGCTCAGTAGGTCTGTAGAGCCAAAGTCACCCCCCCTTTCTACAGAGAGGCCTGTAGAGCAGTGTAGAGCCTTAGAGCCTTAGAGCGGTAGAGCCTTAGAGTCGCTTAGAGCCGCGTAGAGACCCGCGCACATGGATATGTGATGCATGATGCAGCCATCAAATGTGTTCTCCAAAGCATTTGATTCCGTTTTTATTCCCCTGCTCCCCGTTTCGTTCACAATTCGATGAATAGGAAATTCAAATATATTGCTTTGAATGTGCATTGTACTACGGTAAGGATTTAAACTATGGAGTCTTACTAGTACTGTGGCGAGATTTGTGCCGTACTGCAAAAAAGAGGGTTCAGAGCTGTGACAAAGGTATGTGCATACCGGGTTCAGTTACCGTTGTGCGTTCAGGACCAATCAGCGCGGAATTTGAGAACCATTGCAGCAGCCAGATCGAGTCTTGGA